>CAUYRT010019073.1:0-18659 GCA_963574885.1 Lepilemur ruficaudatus
CACTCAGTAGAAACCATCATAGCTCTATGTAGCATATTCACCCTTCAACAGGCAGGAAGTGAGCTGTACCCATGCCAGTAGGCCAGGGTGAGTCTGTTGCAAAGCTGTCCAACAGAATTCAAAGTCCAGCACATCACTGACATGTAAGACTCCTTTGGATACATGTTTATTGTAGACTTTGAAACATGTTTTTACTTTTCTATTAATTGTGCAATTAATAGTCTATTTTATAATTTACCACTACTCCTACCTTGCTTCCTGGAACAATACTGTTGTGGGTAGGATATGCTTATCTTCAAACTTAATACAGCAATAAGAATGTGAAAAAAAGAAAAGAAAAGAAAAGAAATTCAAATTATTTCCAATTTGTCCTTGCTATAAAAATGTTAAAAATACTTTTTGTGGATTTTTAGACATAGCCATTCTCATTGTAAATTTCTATAAATATGGAATTTCTAAGTAAAAGGTACAAACTTTTAAGGGATTTTGGTACATGAAGCCCGGTAACCTACCAGAAAGATTCTGTGATTGATTACAGATGAGATTTCTCCTCCAAGTAATTTTCTCATTCTTCTATAGCATAAATGTTGTATTTTTCTTTAGATAAAATTGATTAAATGAGGCATAAAGAATTGTATTTTTGAATAAGTACTCTGGATTCATCAGTAATAGTTTTGGACTTGTTTATTCCTGTAAAATACATTGATCTTATATCCCAACTATTAGCTGAGATGTCTGGGCATTTAAATACAATACTAATTCATTTCTGTGCCCTGGAGTTCCTGTCTCTTCTGTATTTCTTGGTTAGGTTAAAGGAATTCAGATAATATTTATATTGGGAATATAGGGACAGGTGTATTAGCAACCAGGTTACTATAAAAACATGGGTCTTTGGCATTGTACTCAGAAAATTAAGTCCTCTCATTTGGTACACACACAATGTCCAGAACAGCTATTATGATTAATTAACTTTTCCATGCTGGTGTGGGAAATTTTACTAGCTCTAAGAAAACTAGCTCCAACTAGCTTGTAGTCTGATCAAACAGAGAACAAGTCAAGTGAAAATGGAAAAAGCCAAGCAACTAATCCTTTAAAGGAGGCGATGATTTTTTAAAAAGGCATTTTAGTCTAGTTAATAAATTGTTACCTCTCCTCTTGAAAGGAATATTACTCTATATGGGGATTATAAATACACACTTGAACATTAAATTTTAATATACTTATTAGCTACTATCTGTTCAGATGTGGCGATCTCCACTGTAATAAACCTACTTTGAACTCTTTCTGGTGGGTCTATTTTGGGAGTTATTCACTTTTAGCTCTGCCCTCGTTTTAGAACAGAATCTAACCATACAGGGCTTGTTTCTTTTACTTAATTAAAAACCTTGATGCTAGTAGGCTCAGTTGGTGTTTCATAATGATGAACTTTTCTGTTTTTAAGCACTTCCTACATGCCAATACTTTACTAGTTTATTTAATTTAATTTGCTATTTAATTCTCATACTAGTTTTGCAAACTATTTGACAGATGGTAAAACAGACTTAAGAGGCTAAGTCTCTTATTCAGGGCCACACAGCTAGTTGTTGACAATTGGGATATTCAAACCCAGGTCCTTCTAAATCCAGAGCTATGTCCATTATAGGACACTCTGGAATTTTTCACGCGTCTGTTTGTGCTGTCGTTGTGAGAGAGGCAATGGAAGAAATCTCAGGTAAAGAAATGAATACAGAGCTTCCCGAAACACATCCTTGCCAACAATGTCAGCCTTTGATAGCACAATAGAGTTTTCCCCTTTTCAAATTAACTTTGAAGAAAGAGAGCCTGAAAATAGACAAATGTTTCTTTTCCCTTTACACAGGCATCTTTTTAGGTATTCATGAGATATAATGTGTGGAAAACTGAGAAAACACGGGGAAATGAAAAATCACACAAACACAACAGTCACATACGTGCTTCTTGTCAGCACACATGGAAAACACACTTGTCCAGTGTGGTGGCAAGGGCAGTAAAGAAAAATGGTCTCTTTTTACATTCAGACACTCTAAAATTCACCTGTAGTTTGTTAGGAATGTTGAAAATGGTGATGTATGTGGCTTTGTAGGTTGAATAATGGCAAAAACATGTGGGAATTCAGAAGAAGATTTCTTTAGCCATGGACTTTCTATAAAATTGTGGGCAAATTATTCATTTTTGTATACTTTAAAACAGTTTGGCAAAGCATCACAAAGACAATTTTTTAAGGTAGATGTTTAACATTGGTCATAAATTCTTTGTAACTGCTGGTTCTCAGTTGCCTGTCTCCTGCAAGAGATATTTCAGATACAACATTTCCTAAGGAAGTCAGGGTGAGCTAGAGTACTTCAAGTTTCCCCAAGATAATAGTGTTCATTCTGTGCTAGGTGATTTCATTTTCACGAAATACCCCTTTAGGGTTGCTAATATTATTGCACCCAATTTTCAGATAAGGAAACTGAGATTCAAAAGAGGTTAAATAACTTGTCCACTAATATGGCAGGAAAACAGTGGAGTCAAGATTCAAACCCTGGCCGTTGGGTCCCAGCAGCCAGGTACAGTGCTTAAATGCCAGGCTACACACCTCAGAGAGAGCCAGGCAAGTGGTTGGGAAGTTAATTATTCAATGAATGCTACTCTGTATTCAAGGTCACAGAAAGGGCTCCAACCAAGGCTTTATAAGATCACCATAATCCTCAGCAATGTGCTGGTAGCATCACTGACCAAAGAAAGAAAAGAAGTGCTTAGGGTTCAGACCTGAGGTTCTGTGAAACACCTAAAGACCTATGGGATTGGAGCTCACTTCCAGGACATGGTTTCCTGCACAGAAACAAGAGAGAACATGGAAAAAAAAAATCTCGGGATGGAAAATTACTTTAGACTTCCTGAAAGGCTCCCATTGTTAGAAGTGATGACTCTTGTTCCTCATTCTGTCTCTTGAGTCCATGCTTAGGGTTTTAAATGATTCTTAACTTTGGCTTCCAGCCTCTGCGGAGCAAAGCAGCAAATGCTCCTTACCCCCACACAGCCTTTCCCACACACACGCTGTGCTGCCATATGTGGGCACACCCACGTGCAGCCCCAGCGGTTTTCCCTGGAAAAACATGTAGGGTTTCAAAATTCTTTTGTCTTGGTTGGCACATCCCCTGGGTAGGGCTGTGAACTTCTCAAGGCAAAATGGCTTCTATCTTTGGGAAGCGCATCTGAAACAGGCAAAGCTGCTTTACATATAGGCTAATCCAGTGAAGGCCAAATTGGATGGGGTGTATCTGCCAGTCACCCTCAGATATTTACAGCATGCATTTTCTTGGAGTGTGCCCCTTTCCATGTCGAGATAGATCAGAGGGTTAATGAGAGAAGATGGAAGTCCAGTTGTGGGGTATCCCTTAGAGGTGATTCACCATAGGTATATTTTAGCACACAGGTTAGGACACAGAGAGAGTTTGCAAAAAGAAAAAGAAAAGAGTAGCATGTTGTGCTGCAAATGAGGTACAATCATTCCTTCCTCTCTTGCTGCTGCTTCTGAGCATGTTCACACTAATTTAAGGAATCTCGGAACTATCTATTGTGGTTGTTTTATTTCATTCTGTTTTAATTTGGTGTTCATTTGTTTTAGTTTGTGGTTATTTTTATTTGTTTATCTCATAGGTTTGTTTTTATTTGGAGGAACCACTGTGGACAAAGAAGATACTTTAGAATAAGTGGTGTGTGCTGGGACAAGATATTAATAAAATTGAGAAAGGGTGGCCAGGCACAGTGGCTCACACCTGTGATCCTAGCACTTTGGGAAGCCAAAGTGGGAGGATCACTTGAGGCCAGGAGTTTGAGACCAGCCTGAGCAAGAGTGAGACCCGTCTCTATAAGAAAGAAAGAAAGAAAGAAAGAAAGAAAGAAAGAAAGAAAGAAAGAAAGAAAGAAGAAAGGAAAGAAGGAAGGAAGGAAGGAAGGAAGGAAGGAAGGAAGGAAGGAAGGAAGGAAGGAAGGAAGGAAGGAAGGAAGAAAACTTAGCTGGCATGGTGGCATGGCTGAGGCAGGAGGATGGCTTGAGCCCAGGAGTTTGAGGGTGCTGTGAGCTATGATGATGCCACTGCACTCTATGGTGGGTGACAGAGTGAGACCCTGACTTAAAAAAAAAAATTGAGAAAGAGTGATTTGAGTCCTAGTCCCGGCTGTCAGTCAGTGTGACCCTGGGCAAGTCATAAGACTTTTCCATTCGTAAAAGGTTCTGGGCCGTATCAGTGATTACCACTCATGGCTACCCACCACAATCACCCAGGGGGCATTTAGAATTATATATGTGCTACAAAGGTGCGTGGGGGAACCAGTTTGGGTGATGAAATTTTTCTGTACCTTGTTATAGCGGTGGTTAAATGACTGCATATGTTTGTCAAAATCTGAGAACTGTACTGTGAAAGAGTGAATTTTACTGTATGCAGATTACCTTAATTTTAAATTCAACAAATTTTAAATCTCATGAATATTGACATAGTGAAAAAAAATGCCAAGGCCACCCTAAACCAAGTATCTACTGAGGGCTATCTGTTCTTTTAATTGTCTTTGTACTTGTGAATCTAGTAGGAACCAACTCAAACATTCTAAGTTGCCACAACTCCATGTTCAGGTGTTAACAGTCAGCTGTGGCCATGAAGTCAAGAGTCACCTGGGTGGAAGACAGCCCCATGGGCACCTGCATTCACAATGTGCCTGGACAGTCTGCTTAAATCACATGAGGAATAGAGGGAAAAATGTGTCCAGACTCTGGACTTAATGATCCGGTATGACCATGAGCAGAAAATGTGAGAGTAGCCAAGGACTGATCACACACTGAAAACCAGTGTAAAGGTGGAGTATGTGGAACTTAGAACTGTCTATTATGCTACTGATTTTGTTTTTTGGCCTTAAAAAGAAAGAAACCATGCTGTGGAATGAGTCTGACACCAATCACATCGTAGCATGTAAGTGTCTGGCAGACACAGTTTCACTGATTTGAACTATGTGGATTTTAAAAGAGAAGAGAATGCACCCTCTGGGCAGGCAGGTATTTTGGGGCCCAGCATTAATCTCTGAGAAGATTTCACCCTAACATCAAAAAGGATCTGAGACCCTCAGACTCAAAAATGTTTCCCAACAACATTCATGTTACACCAGACTCCAAACAGGAAAATGCGATGTTGAAAATATTTAGTTTTTTAAAAAATGTTCACGGAAGAATGTAGTAGGTATGTTTTGGGGGATGTGTTTCATCCCAAGCATACCTCCTTAGGAACATCCCTCATCAAGAGACCCTCCTGATGAGGCCTTAGGGGACTACATTTCTATAGTGTAGCCACCACCTTGGCTATAATGGATGGAGCCGTGGCAGACCCCAGTGGAGGCTTGGCTGGGAATACCCTAAGACCCAGATGGTTCTCTAGGCAAGACACGATGCAAGGTCCCAGAGGAAGTAGTTGTGCCATGGGAAGCCGAAGCCATGGACAAACTAGAATTAGGAGGAAGGAACTGCAAGTAGTAACAACAGCAGCAATAATAATAATGATGTTTGCTCACACTTATGCACGCTTATGGAATGATTCGTGTGTGCCAAGCACTGGGCTAATCCTCTCAGGTAGGTAATATCACTATTTCAATTATAATATGAGGAAACCAGGACTTACATTTGATCACTTTCCTAAGACCAAACAGCCGGCAAGTGGCAAAGCCGGGAAGGCCACCTGGGTAAGGCAATTCTCCAGCTGGGTTACAAAATCTCGACAAGCATTATTCTGCCTCTCAGGAAGCCCAGAAAGCAGCTGCAGGGAGGAGGATGGATAGGATGTGGATGAGAAGCAGAAACGCTATGGTGCAAGGAGGAAGGGCAGAGAAGCAGTCCTATCCCTGAGACCGCCAGGGGTCCCAGGTCCAGTTTGCATGGGATTCTGCTGTGCTCAGTGGGAGATCTGTATTTCAAATAATCCTCTCTCTCATTCTCCCTGCCCTTAACAGAACTAATTTCAGTGCATCTGTGTTCCTTGACATCAAAGACCATTAAGCTAGAATGAAGTATCTAAGGGGAGGTGGGAGGTGGTTGGGGGGACATGTCTTATGTAGAGGTCAGGGCGGAGAAAATGATCCCACTCTCTCTGGATGAGATGCTTCTTTTTCCAACCTTCTCAGGTTTGGGAAGATGAGTACCTGCCATTAAGGAAACATCTTGTCAAGGGAAACTCCAAAAGAGGATAGTAAGCTGCTTAGTAACCTTGGAATTACTTAGCGATACATTTAGCTAAATGACAGCCATTGAATCAGGTGTCTTAAGATGGTCTCTTTTGGGACCTTTGGCACAATTTCTTTAATGGAATTACTTGTCCATGTTTCAAAGGTTTTCCCCATCACTAACTCCCTCACCTCACAGCTCACCTCTCTCCGATGAGAGGCACCATTTAAAAGGGCTGCCATTCTCCCTAATAATAAAAGTTGCAATCCTAAATTGTGTGCTTGAGTCTTTGGTATACGTTTGTGAGAAAGCTGTACTATCGTAAAAACAAAAGGAACTAGCAAATTCCCTCGGTCACTTGGGTTTGCCAGGGAGGATCAACACCATGAGAGAGTCTTTCTCTTTGACAGGCTTCCCTGGAGGTCAGCCAGGTAGAGGGGAGGATGCTCCAACTAAATATCAAGCTGGCTGCTGTGTGGATTTCAAAGCTGTGTACTCGGGGGCTCCGTCCTTGGTTGTCAGTGTCTGGAGAGATGGCTCTGGTCTTTTCATTGACGCCAGAACACACCAGCAAGGGAAGAATCCACTGCACCTCACCTGTTTGTTTATTCTGCTCTCTTGTGACTTTCTGAAGAGCTTTATTAATACTGTATAACTTTAGCTCTTTGATCCCCTGAAGAAAAGTTTGGGAACTGATGACTTTTTCTCTAATCTTACCTTAGTGTTCTTTCCCAATTGACCCGCTGAGGACTTCTGCCAGCAGGCAGCTCCAACCAGTTTGACATGGCATCAGAGCTGTGTCTGGGCAGGGACGTTGAATACACCAGAATCGGAGTGGCTGCCAGGCTGGCACACACACACGGGTTACCTCACCTGTCTACCTAGTTAATCTTGTTATGTTAAGGATATGATTTCCCCACTGTGGAGACTGGATGTTCTTGGCACCTGGACAGTGCCTTAAGGCTTGACTCGGAGGTGCATAAGAACTGGCGGGGCATTCAATGGCTGCTAGTGAGGGATGCTGGAGCTCCCTAACCAACAGGTGGTCCCAGAATTGTGGACCGTGCCCACCTGTGGACTGTGAAGACCTGCTCCAGGAGAGCAGCTTTGGACGAGAGCGAGCATGTTCAGGGCATTCCTTTGTCCTTCAGAACAGATTTCCATTCTTTATGGCATCCCGGCTTTCTTTTCCTTTCCCAAGGGAAGCACGAATTTGCACATCCATGTGGTGGCCTGAATGTGGTGTCCTAGCTGAAGCACTGTTACATCACTGTCTGTCTGAAGCAGCTTTCTCTGTAATGGGAATTAGCTCCATGAAACTTTTATGGGACACCTAGTGGAAGTATTAGGTGAGAGGGCTGGAGAGCTAGATTTAGGGCACCCCTTCATCATGTGGCTGGAGCAGGCTCAATGACCACAGGGTCATTTATTAATTTTTCTGCTGTCTGGAGAGAAATATCTATCTTTAAAGAATGGTGAACCTCATCCGGCAATTGCACACGGCCTGGCAGCCTGGGGAGTTGCCCTCACCTGTTTGTAGAGATGGTCTACCAAGTGCAAAGGGAGTCCACTATTATCATTCGTGGCCTCATTCAAAATCCACAAAGTGCCTAGGAGAAAACACATCTGCTAATAAAGTTTCATTTTCTGATTTGGGGAGAAAAAGAATAAAGGTTTTAAGCATAGTTTTGGATTGTGTTTAAAAAGTTGGGTCATTTCCAAGACTTTGAAAGGAGATACTACTGCTAGGTGAAAAAAGAAAAAAGAAAAAAAAGGAGCTAACTGAGGCACAATTCTTCTTTGTTGACTAGCTGGGGGCTTTATTCCTTGAGAGGTGGGTTCAAATCCCAGCTCTGCCCCTTTCTAACTGAGAGCCCTTGGGCAATTTACTCAAACCCAAAAAGCCACTTCCCAGGGGTGGTGTGCACACCAGATGAGAACACACCTGCACACTGGGTAGCCCAGGCTGGCACACAGTGAGCCCAAACAGAACACACAGATTCCTGTCTAGTCTTCTGTGCTAGAAGTTAGTAGCCATTTTTCCAAAGGCGGCATCACAGAATCGGTTTCTAGATTTCCTCTCCATGAGGGCCACTTCAAGAAAAGATCTTCCAACCCTTTACATTAGGAATACGTAAAATAAACCTGACATAAAAAAACCAAAAAACAAAAACCCTATCCACTTAATTTGCCAATTATGGGCTCTTGTATCCAAAGCTATAGGAGCAATAGCAAAATAAAGGCATGCACAAGAAGTTCTGAAATTTGCTGTTCTCCAAAACATCTTTGAGGAGGGAAGTTGTGGGAAGCCCTCACAGATAGCCGAGGTCGTGGAGTCCTGAAGTCACTGAACAAGAAGCACAGTCATTCTGGCCCACTGCCAAGGGGGGAGGGCACCGCTCCTATGATATTTGGGGTAGCAGCTGCTTGATGAGAGCACAAATGATTAATATAGTCACACATACGGAAATGTGTACTTTCCACTACATCTTTGGACCCACCTATTTTTGTTACAAATATTTAAAATTTTTTGTTGCTGTTTTTTGTTTTTCGAAAAAAGTAGCTTCCTCTGTGTTCCTGGACTGCCTGCACGTGCCCGGTAAGTAGCATGTTACACCCAGGACTCGACCCCTCTGCTAGTGTTTCTCCTCACCACGCTCAGCGCTGATCAAGAGCACTGTGTTCAACTCTCAGTTATTTCTTTATTGAGTGTATGAGTTTGGGCAAGTTATTTACCCACCTTAGTCTCACTTTCCTCATGTGTAAAACAGTGATAGTAATCGTAATAGTATTCACTCTCCATCGTAGCTTTTTCATGATGATCACATGAGAGAGCTCAGTGTGTTGTCTGGCATATGTTAAAAGTTCTATAATAATAATTATTATTATAATATTATTGTGATGTCAGTGTCTGGCATGGTTGTTGACTCACACGAAGCTCAAAAAGTTTTTAAAACTTGATGTATTGTGGTTAAACCACGGTGCTGCTGACCCAGCTCTCTGCTCGTTCTGTGTTTTGACCGACAGGGCTGCATGTGGCAGGAGAACAACCACCACGACCGGCCTCAATTTCCATTCCTGACGGTTCATCTCAAGTGGGCACTTGACGCTGCCCTGCCCGGCAATCCTAGTGCATTTCTCTAACCTCCTCATCTTCCCACCCCCCTCAGGCGAGCAGTTCATTCTTTCCTCTCTAGATTCAAACCTCCCCCATTCTCACTCTTAGCTAATAGCCATACTTTGATTTCAATGAAAAAATTAGAAAAAATTAGGCAGGCATGGTGGCACATGCCTATAGTCCCAGCTACTTGGGAAGCTGAGGCAGGAGGATCGCTGGAGCCCAGAAGCCTGGGGTTACAGTGAGCTGTGATGATGCGTCTACAATCTAGCCAAGGTGAGAGAGTGAGAATCTGTGTCAAATAAAAAAAAAGAAATGGAATCAGATGAGATTGCTTCCATGATACCCACATCCCCTCACCTACCTGCCTAGAAGCCTGTGGATTCTGTATTCCTTGAAACCAAGGATGGCTACTGCACCCCTGGCTAAAGCCAATGCCTCTGCTCAACCCCGCATCCCCTTCCACTCTTGCTCATGTGGCACATCACCCCAGCGCCCTCACCCTCCCTCTGCATCACTGGTTTCTCTCTTTCTGCAGATTGCTCCCGTCGGCATACAGATATTTTGCTTTTTTCTCCCACTTTAAAAGACTTCATTTTGACTTTTTTCTTTCAGTTCTAGCTCCATTTCTCTCATGCTCTTTACAGCAAAGCACCTTGAAAGAGTTGACTATATAAGCTGTCTCCAGTTTCTCTTCCCCTTTCTCTCTTGAACACATTCCAATCAGGTGTAGGCCCTGCAGCCGTTCTTGTCAAAGTCACCTGTGCACTGCCAAAGCCAGTGTTCCGTTCTCAGTCCTCACCTCGCCTGACCTATCAGAAGCATGCGCACAGTTGATCACTTCCTCCTCCTTCCAGGACGACATACACAACTGATTTGTCTTCATCTCTGACTCTTTTTCCTCAATCTCCTTTGCTGATTCTCCAACCTCTAAATGTTGGGGAACCTCAGGATTCAGACTACGCATCTCTTTTCCTCATTAACTACACTCACCTCTTATGTCCTTGCTACTCAGAGTGAGGAAGCTGACATTGCAGCTTCTCCCATAGAGTGTTAGGAGTGTCCTACCCCAGACCTACTGAATCAGAATCTGCATTTTAAGAAGATCCCTAGGAGACCATTTGCATATTAATATTTATAATCACCCTAGGTGATCCTATCAAATTTCATGGCTTTAAGTCCCATTTATTTCCTGACTTGACTCCCAGCTTTTTTTCTCTAGTCAGGCTCCTCAGTGAAATGCAGACTCCTTCATCCACTGCTTACCCATATCCCCACAGGGAAGTTTTACAGGCTTTCCCAACTTAACTTGTTCAAAACTGAGCTCTCATTATTCCCACTAATCCTGCTTCTCCCGCATTTTTCCATCTCTTCATGAATAGCAGCTCCATTCTTCCATTCCTCAGACCAAAGCCCTTGGAGTCCTCTTTGCCTCTTTCTCCTATACGGTCTGTCAACAAATCCAGTCTGCTCTGCATTTGGAATGTAGCCAGAATGTAACTGTTCTCATTACTCCTGCTAACCTAGATCAACTTGGCTTCCCCCTTTTCCCTGGGCAGCCAGAATAAGTGTTGATAGATCATGTCGCTCCTCTGTTCAAAGCCATCTGATGCACCCACCTCACTTCCAGTATGACCCACAAAACCACTTATGGCCTGTTTTCCCCAATACCTCTCAGACTCTTCTGTGATTTCTGATTTCTCCCCTCCTTTTCCTATTAGCTCCAAACTCAAAGTCTTTTTTGCTGTTCCTCCAACACAGCAGGCGGACTCCTGCCTCGGGGCCTTTTTGTACTTGCAGTTCTCTCTGCCTGAGTGCTCTTCCCCTAGATAGCTGTGTGGCTCCCTCCCTCCACACAGGACTCTCCTCCTCGAAAGTCACCTTCCCACCGTGCCTTCCCTGGCCTTGCCGTCTCAAATCGTAAGCTCAACGTTTTTGGATTTGTTGAGACCTGTTTTGGGGCCTAAGTTATGATCAATTTTGGAGAATTAGAAATTGACAATAAAAAGACACAATATATCAGGTTATTTGTTTTTGAGACCTCATTCTGCTGAACCCCAGGAGACACATCTTAGCTTCTGGTAGACTCATTGCTGAGCAGTTGGAGAACGTTGGATAGTAGGTTGAAGCGGAATCCTGTGGAATACCAATGTTTGGGTGACCAAAGGAAGGGATCAGGAGAAATGGGAGAAAATGTGAGAGCTTGAACCTGAAAAGTCTTTATCCAAAAAAGTAGAAAAATTGCAGCCATAAAGAGTCGTCAACAGTGTGAAATGCAGCAGAGCGCTCCAGAAAGCTGAAGACTGGAAAGAGACAGATGAAGTAGGCACTGTGGAGGTCTTCGGTGGCATATCCACAGAGAACCTCAGTGCACCTCAAATTCACAGTCACAATTATGAGCTCGTTATCCCCCTCACCAATCATACTCTTCCTCCTGCACTTTCTATTAATATTTTTAATTTTTGGCATCCAGCCACCAAAGCTAGAAAGCTGAGAATAATTATATGCTTGTGGAACACCCACATGCACTCAATTTTGGGCAGATTTATATTTCTGAGTGTTTCTCAGCTCCTACTTTCCTCTCCATCTGCATCCCACAGCTCTAATACAGGCCCCAGTCAGCACTGGCCTGGACTGTTGTATGACCCCGTAACCAGTCTCCTTGCCTCTGCTCTTATTCTCTTAAATCCATCTCTGTTGGTTATTATGAATTCATAATAAATTATCCTAAAATTTTGTAACTTAAAACAACTGTAATAAACACGATCTCTCATAGTTTCTGTGGGTCAGGAATTTGGGAGAAGCTTAGTTCTGTGGTTCTGTCTTGGGGTCTCTCATAAAACTATAGTCAAAATTTTGGCCGGGGCTCCAGTTGTCTGAAGCTTTGACTGGAACTGGAGGATCCACTTCCCACATGCTGGGGGTTGGTGGTAGATTCCAGTTCCTCCTTGGCAATCCTCTCCGCAGAGTTGCTGGAATGCCCTCATGGCCTGGCAGCTTAGCTTCCACTGGAACAAGTGATCCACAATGCCTAGGCAGAAGCTGCAGTTCCTTTTATGGGCTAGCCCAGAAGTTACCTTTGTTATACCTTTCATGCTCTATTGCTTATGCATAGTCTGTTAGAGAAGCAGTCCCCAACCTTTTTGGCACCAGGGACCAATTTCATGGAAGACAGTTTTTCTATGGGGTGGAGAGGAGGTGGAGCTCAGGCGGTAATGCCAGTGATGGGGAATGGCTGTAAATACAGATGAAGCTTCATTTCACTTGCCTCTTGCTGTGTGGCCTGGTTCCTAAGTTTCATAGGAGACAATTTTTCCACAGACAGAGAGTGGGGGTGTCAAGCTCAGGCAGTGAAGCAGGGCTTGGTTCCTAACAGGCCACAGACCGGTATTGGGCCGCGGCCTGGGGGTTGCGGACCACAGTGTTAGAGAAAAGAGACTACATAAAGGTGTGAGTATCAGAAGGCCAGGAGCCTCGGGGCCATCGTGGAGGCTGGCTACCACAACACTCTCTGCACTGCTATCAGAGTGATCCCTTAAACTTGAGCCTACCTGTTTAGGGTGGAGTTGGTAGAGACACAGTGTGGATAGAGGGATTGAGAAGAATGGTGAAAGTTTAGAAGAGAAAGGAAGATGAAGCAGTAGATTTCTGTGGACAGGCAGTGAGATTTATTAAATGGCATTGAAGGTTCAGTTGAAGATCCGTGCTAAGCATTCTAGCTGTAGAATGATGGCGCACAGATTTGGGGTATAATGCGGTGTTGGGATTTTAACAGGAACATACAGGGTAAGAAGGGGAGTTGGGTTGTTGGTGATGAATTCAAGTCATTAAGCATGGGGCCCAGACTGGGGAGGAAAGGAAGTGACTTTAGGAAGAAACTGGTTATCAGAAGAAAATGGAGTTATTGGGGGACTTTAAATAGACATAGAACACCAAAAATAGATTTAAAGGCATTAGTGAATGTGAGAATTTTCAAAAGATAAAAGATAAATAAGGTCAGAAGGTAGGCATTAGAGTTCAAGGTGTCATAGACAGTAGGGTTCTGGGTTATAACACAGTCTATGATGTGGCCATAGGCATAGGCAGCTGGAGTGTAGAGAAAGTAAAGTTCATGGAAATTCAGAAATTCAAGACCTTGGGAAACTGGAGTGTTAGAAAGGTCATCCATGTGGTCATTGATGGACATTGATGGTATGACAGCAGGACACAGGACAGAAAAATCAGCTATGAGTCAAGTACCAAGGTCTACGATGAATGTCAAGCAGCTGATAGGAGACAGCAATCAGGAGGGGAGAAGGCAGAATGGATGCCACGAGAATCTTTATTCGAAGATGAAGGAACAAGGGCTTTAAAGAGACATTGAAGAGCTGTGAGAATACTGATGCCATCTCAGAACCTCATAGTTGGTGGCTGGTCCTGTCATTTGGATGGGTTCTACTGATGTGAAACAAAGAAAAATTAGCATCCTTCACTTAAGAAGGTTTTCTGGTGAGGTTGTGACTTTGTGAAGAAATCTAGTTTTAGTTCAGATAACGAGAAGAAGTTTTCACTTTGTGAAGATATGTTTAGGATGTGTGTGTCTGTGTGTCTCTGTAAGGAGGTTTAATTACCATGAAACAAGAATTTCAGAGAGTACAGTTGAAAAAAAATTGAAGAGAACAGTAGGTTGGACTGGTGAGTCACTGAAAAGAGCACACTGAGATATCTGAGGATGAGAGCAGGAAAAACTGAGACGAGAAGAAGCTTGTAGTTTAGACAATGACCTGTGGGGACAGGATTTGATAGGAAGTGGAAATGAGTGTCCCTGTGGCTCCAAATGGAATTCCGGCATAGGATTTTGGCAGAGATATATCAGACTGGCTATAAGATTATAATTCATGACAACGACACTTGAAGTCTCTCCAATCAGGGGAGTCTGACATGTTCTACCTGAGTCTTAGGCCCCCAGCTTCAGGTCCCTAAGAGAGGAGAAACTATTTCCTACCTAGAAAAATGAGGGAAGATGAGGGAGCTGAGGAGTGTTTCAATTAATGGGCAAGGAGTGTGAGTTTAAAATCTGAATATGGCTAGTCATCAAGTTAACAATATTGCATGGTCAATTTCTTGGTTTCAATATTGTACTATAATTACATAAGATTTTATAATTGAAGAAAGCTGGGAGAAGGGTACACTGGACTCTTTGTATTATTCTTGCAATTTTCTGTGAGTCGATAATCATTTCAAAATAAAAATTTAACAAAAAACAAGGATATAAGACATAGTCTGAGGGCATCTAAGTCTCATGAGGGAGAAAACAAAGAGCAGTACACTTTGTGGGACTGAAAGGAAGGGATGTATGGCTGAGGGTTATATCTTCTTGACTGGTTCCAAATGAACAAGGCTTAGAGAGGTCTTATTCAAATCTCTGTGGACAGGATACATAGGAAGCTTACTCAGCAAATGTCATGCAGCACCAAAGCTCCCTGTGGGGGATTTTGCCTACTTGGGTGACTGCTGAATCTCCAACATCTAGAGCAATCAATATCTGGTGCATTTAGAGGCTCTTTGGAATGAAGGAGTGAATGAATGAATGATACCTCAGGAACTACTATTGGAGTCTAGATTCTGAAGGGCACATTTTCCTTAGTTTATTTTCCAAGGACTCAGACTTACTCAACATGGCCATTATTTTCTCAAGAAAGACAAGCAAATGACTTCTGGAGCCCATCTGCAATATTTTAGAGAAAGAATTGAAAAGAATTCTTGTGGGGAAATAAAATTTTTCTCAGGAAGTGAAATAGATGTCCTCTTTTTATGGGGCTCTGGTGTTCTTAACAAGCTGTCTAATAAACGTCTATTTTTGATTTAAAAAAGAAACCCACACAACTCTGTCTAGAAACCTCTTCCCTAAACAGCTTCTTAGCTCCTTAATGGGAGGATAAAAATAGTAATAGCTACCTCTTACTGAGCACATGTATGGCCTGGCATTGTGGTAAACAGCTGCATGCATTACTTTATTTAATTTTTCCAACAACCTTCTGCAGTTACTAGCTCTGTTTTACAAGTCAAGAAAACGAGACTCAGAAAGGTTACAACATACCCTGTGATCACGTGACCCAAATGTGGCGGTGTCAGGGTTTGAATGCAGTGTGATTCCAGAGCCTGAACTTTGAAAAAAAAATTTTTCTATTAAGATACAATTTACGTACAGTATGATTTACTATTTTTAGCCTAAAATAGTAAATAGTAGTTCTGTGAATTTTCACTAATGCATACAGTAGGGTGATCATTACCACAATCAAGATGTGGAATATTTCCATGGTTCCAGAAAGTTCTCTCATGCCTCTTCTTAGTCAACTTCTCCTCCCATACCCAGCTCCTGGCAACCCCCTATCTGCTTTCTTGTCTTGAAATTGCATAAATGCAATCATAAAATAGGTAGCTTTTTTAGTTTGGCTGCTTTCACTTAGTACAATGCATCTGTGAGCTTCAACCATGTTGTCTCAAGCATTAGTAATTCTTTCCTTCTAATGCTGAATTGTACTCCACTCTATGGGTTTATCACAGTTCGTGTGTCTAGTCACCAGTTAAAGGAGATTTGGGTTATTTCTAGTTTTTAGCACTTACAAATAAAGCTGTTATAAACATTTATGTTTAGTATTTTTGTGTGAACGTAGTTTCCATTTCTCTTGGGTGGTATTGCTCTTGGGTGTGTTGCTGGCTTATATGATAAGTGCATGTTTAATTTTGTAAGAAATTCTGTACTTATGACCACTGTAGTAGTTCAAGTCATTCTCCTATAACCATTCTGGAAGGAGCTAATCAGACCAATAACAGAAAAGTTGGAAGCAGAAAGATTGAATGTTGAACTCCAGAAACCTGGCTATAAGGCTTATATTTTATTATATTGCATAGTACCTTCTTCTAAGGACCAATATTAGAATAATAACTAGGAGATGAGGGAAGCACATCCTTCCCGCAGAATTATTCTCTCAATTATCATGGGATATTCAACAGGGCTATGTTAACAGGTGTTCTCTTCTTAAACATGTTTCCATGTTGTCATTTACTAAATTAATAAAACTTGATAGATTAGAGGTGACATAAAACAATGAAAAGTCCAAAGAAAATGAAAAGAAAATGATAATGAAAAACCTAATTAAATACTAAGATAAAAAGAGAAATGGTAAATAAAAATACAAAATGATAGAAAATTAGAAAAATAAAATATCAAACAAGAAATAAAATAATTTAGGAATGCAATGAATACATACTACTGTTCTAAGCAGAAAAATTGATGTGTTATTTTGGGGGAATATAGGAAGTCAAGGAATAAAATCAGATTTTACTTTTATTGCAAAAAGGAAGTAGACTAAGCTGAAAGCTTACCTTACTTGTACTATTTTGACATTTACCATACTTAGCCTCTCTAAGACTTGAGGTGACCTACGAATACTCCTTGGGCAGAGCTCCTCCAGTCTGAGCCCAGGACAAAGGGACCCTGACCTCTTCTAGCCTCTGTTCACCTTCAGTGTTTCTCCTGTTTTAAGGTGCTTGTGTTACCAATAGTGTGCTGTGTCCTCTTAGCATTTGTTAAACTAGGCTGCACATCCCACCTCCCTTGCCTCTTTGAATTTTCAAATGCACCTGTGAATATAATCGCAAAATATCACACTAGACCCTGCTCTCATCAGTCCTAATGGAAGGCTGTGAAAGTCCATGGACTTTTGAGTCAGATCAATGTGGATTCAAAGTCTGGATCCACGACTAACTACATTGTGGTTTTGATCTTGAGCTTGGTAATAGGGAGCAGAAACAGCTCAAGCCAGAGAGTTTGTGTTGGGATTCTCAAGGCGGCAAATCTCAGGGAAAACCAGGGGCAGAAACCACAGTGGTGCTAGGTCTTGTTGAGCCTGAAACCAGAGCTGTGCTGGATCAGGGCAATGCTGGAGACACCCAGGGCTTGTGGGATTGCCATTTGGTGATTCTTGTGATTCTGGTCTGTTCCTCCACCTGCTCTAATTACCTGTCTGACTTCTCTTTGTTTGAAATCATCCTTGTCCCCTTTTCAGTTTCTTTAAGAGGTATGATCATTGGCTCAGGTCACTTTGTTTTTAATACCAGACCATAAGTCAATAGTTGCTAGTCAACCAGTGGTTGCTTTTCCCTGTCAACCATCCTTGGTCTAATCACCTATGGCCGGATGAAGAGGGCAAGTGGGGAACAGGATCATGTGACACAAATATGGCCCCACAGGCCACAGTGACCCCAGGAGAGTCTGTGGGCAGACAGTTCATGCAAATATATGTAGTATAGTACATTGAGCCTCAGTTTCCTCTTTGGTAAAACAATCATACTATCCCATGATTCAAGGGCTAGTAGAGCTTTACGCCTAGGAGCAAAAACTCTGATACTAGATTGTCTGGATTTGACCTTGACCGTGCCATTTCCTGGCTGTGAAATCTTAGCACTTTCCTTACCTCTCTGTGCCCTAGCTTCTTTGTTTACAAAGTGAGGGTACAAAAAATCTTGGTGGTTACTTGTGGAGTGAGTATCTGTGAACTGCTCAGAGCAGTGCCACTTAAAGTTTGCCCATCTTTGTTAACCTTTCAAGGTTGTTGTGAAAATTGAATGGAATACAGTGGATACACAGTACATGCACACTTCCAAATATACCACCTGCTTGCATACCTGTATCCTAGCCCTGCTTTCAAGGGAACCCAGATACAAACAAGCACCTACTATGTGCCATCAATATGCCTTTACGAAAGAAAAGTTAAAGAAATGAACACCAAACAGAAATAATGTCATTAAATATAAAATGTCTGATTTTGAATCAAAAGTGTAGTTTATAATATCTCAAATAAGAAGCAGTACAATTTACCAAAGTAAGCGCCGAAACTATCAACACAGTTTTGCCATCTTAATAGTAGCTTGTTCATGCCAGCAGTGAAGAAGCCTGGAGAACAAGTGGCAATGAAATCACCAAAGGCTTTTCCGCAGCTTACTGAAAATTGAGTATTTTTCCTTTCAAGAAGTGGTCCAAAGAGTGGAAGAAGTGGAAGTCAGTTGATGCAAGGTGAATACGGTGGATGACAGAGAGTTTCCAAGTCCAGCCTGTGGGTTTGAGCAGCATTGTTTGTGTGACATGTTGTCGAGCGTTGTCTTGCAAGAGGATTGGTCTGTCTCCACTGACCAATCTCAGCTGCTTAATCACAAGCATCCTCATCATTTCATCCAACTGATTGCAGTAGACATCCGCTGTCATCAATTGACCAGGTTTCATGGAGCTATAGTGGATAATACCACCACTGGACCACCAAACAGACACCATTAGCTTTTTTTTGATGAACATTC
>CAUYRT010019074.1:0-10703 GCA_963574885.1 Lepilemur ruficaudatus
GGTGGCACATGCCTGTAGTCCCAGCCACTCGGGAGGCTGAGGCAGAAGGATCGCTTGAGCCCAGGAGTTTGAGGTTGCTATGAGCTAGGTTGATACCACGGCACTCTAGCCCGGGCAACAGAGTGAGACTGTCTCAAAAAATGAAAAAAGAAAAAAGAAAATGTGATCAGAGGGGAAAGTCCAAGGCGCTCTGGGAGGAGCACATCAGCATTCTGGAGGATCAGGAGAGTATAATCAGAAGATAAAAGGCTCAGGCTGAGTTTTGAAGGAAACTCAGGAGTAATCCAGGTAGAAAGATTGGAAAACCAAGAGCAGCATCAGCAAAGGAACTGCAAGAAAAGATGTTTTTTTTCTTGAAACAATAATTCCTTATGGCTGGAGCATAAGTCAGGTACTCAAGTGCAAGGGGAAGAGGCAAGAAATACGGATCCAGGGCATCACCTTACAAGGTCCAACCTTCCTTAGATTTGGTCTCCTCAGACATGAATCCAAGACTACAAAGGGACTGTAGCCGGTACTGCTGTTCTACTCACCCATAACCGTGTTTGGGAAAGGTCTTTTTCTGTCCCCAGTTTTAATTGTGCACAGCTTATAATGGTAATTCAAGAAAACTTTGCTTTACTAACTCCCTTGCTTCTTGAAATTTCTTTGCTTTCCATCTGCATCATCCCTTGGAATAATGAGTTTGAGTAATGAGTATTCACTGGTGAGTCATGATTAATGACTTACTGACAGCTTGTGATGTCTGATCCTCCACTTTCATCTTCATGCTAAGAGCCAATATTGCTATCAGTAACCCTCCTTCGCCTCCAGACTCACTGTCAATAATTCCTATAAGGTACCAACCCTGGTTTGATAGGACTTGAGATTACTTTGTCTCTCTCGGATTTGATGGTTTTAGTGGCTGACTTTCCTATCACCCATATTCTCTCTTGCTGGGTGTCAGTTCATTCCTCTTTCTTACCCAGACACTTCGGGTCACATGGCCTAGGGTCTCAAGAATAGAGTCTTGACTTCTCAATAAAATTAAGGTAGCTTGAATTTGGGGTCACAGGGCCAATATGAGATGGGGCTGAACTCTCCTGTCGATGTTAATGATTGACAAGCCCCTATACACTTGGGCCCTTAGATGAGAATAAGAGGAGCCTTAAATAGTCTGTTTTGGGTAATAGATGGATATCTTTTTAAGGGAAAAAGAATAGAAGAAGATCCTTTCCTCTCATGATCACGGATTTCTTTCTTCAAAAGTAACCATCTGTCAAACAGCCACCAGAGCTGTGTAGCCCATCTAACCACTTGCTCACGTTCCTGCTGGACCCTACTGCCCCCATCATCCTGTTAAATCAAGCTGCTGCTGCTGCTGCTGCTGCTGCTTCAGGGGTTTCTCACTTGTGAAATCCAGCACTGTGGGGGACAGATCTGCCTTCCTTACAATGTGTGGTTTCAGATGCCTCCTTAAGAAATCCTTCAACGTCACACTGACCGAGTTTGCAATACTTTAAGAAACTTCTATGCTTCTCTCAAACATCTTTCTGTCACAGCAGGGTTATTGATCTTGCTGGCAATTGTCATGTGGCTCCTGCATCTCATTGGGGAAGCAGAGAGAACTCCATTGAAATTGTGTCCATCTTTCTGTCTGTGTTAAGTGGAGCCAGCAGCTAATCCTATATAGTCACGCTGTTTTAAGTCCTGTTGGCCTACAGGCTCTGTGAAAGCAAAGACTGGCTATGCTTTCATTAAAAATAATTATTGAGCTACTACTATGTGCATGCATGGGGAGCCTGCTTCATTCGGGAGAGCTCCCATAGCATCCTCACTCTTCCACCTTGTTACTACCCACGTCACGCTCACTTGTTCTCCATGCAATTGCAGTGGTCTAGCCTCAGACCTTATAGTATCTATACCTATACCTGTTCATTGTTTCTTGCACAAATTTTAGGGCAAAAAAACCCCCAAACAAAACAATAACAACAACAACAAAGAATCCCTGAGTCTTCAAAGGGGCACCAGAGAGGAAATGTGTTATTTCAGGTAATTGATCTGCATTTTATTCCACCTGAATCCTAGTTCCTATGCATACCTGTTCATCATTCCCCTTAGTAATAACCCTGGAACTTTATGTCATTTCGTTTCTCTTCTCTCTCCCTTCAGCTGTTGACTAACTTTCTGCTCCTTGTCAAGTTGCTAAGCTCTGGACTCACACTAGTTTTTTTCTTGCCCCTGTGGTCTGTCTTACTTCTTCCCACACCTACCAGAGTAGATGCTCTCGCCTGCTCACATGTGGTTTGTTCTTGCCACATGGAGTGTTAAGTGAGCACCTATTTCAGGCCTTTCACGTGTAGCTCATATTAGTTTAGATTTATGTTGCTTTTCTAGTTGTCCTGCTTCTTATTGATCTGACTCATCTCTCTGGGGTCTACTTAGCCTGAATCTGAGATGTCTTATGTCTTAGACTCTGAATGCCCAAGGCTCCCTTGCTCTGGTTTCATCTGGAACTTTGAGTGACGACACTGTCTTCTGCAGCCTCAGTACAGAGGCAGTGGCACTGGCCTGTCAGGTTTTCTTAACAACCCCTTAACCCTTGCTCCCCTCCTCACACCTGTTATTCCTTTTACAGGACAGGATTTGGACTTGTCTGATGACAGTGTGGGCGTCTTGGCTCTTAGTATGACAAGAGACTACCTTTTCCATATCTACCTATTTATTATTCTGCTTTGCCCATCTCTACAGAGTGTTAAAACTCATTAATTTGATAATTAAATCTAAAATCTACTACTATACTAGAAGAATAAAAATGAAGTCGCTGATGAGGATTCTTTAGACATATTTTAGGCAGACAGAATGTTGGACTAACTTCAATGTTCTGTTTTAAATCAGTGGTTTGGGAAAAGGCTGATACATCCTCATTCTGCTCATTGTTCCTCCCAAATGCATCATTCCAATGCTCTGGCTGCTTGAATGAATCGTTCATGCATTGCTGCTCTGAAGTTTATCTATATCATACTGACAACAAGATTAAAAAATACTACAATGTAGGGAATGTTCTGAATTTGCTTCTTCAAGGGCATTTTATTACAAAGATAATGAAAATAATTGCTATGAATATTTAATTTATACTGCACCTAATTCTAACCAAATTTTAACATCTTTTTTTTAGGGGTGCAGAAAGAATAGATACCCTAGGCACATGGGCAAAGGGATAGTCTCCCGAAGACCCCTAAATTCCAAAAAAATTGATAAGTATCAAATACATAATTAGAAATTCATGGATTCATTTAAACATAATAGCATCGAAATGTTTTAATGCTCTTTGATCTCTAAAATGTGAGTTTTGTTTCCTTAATTTCAGTAGCAGTGTTTTTGCCAAGCCAATAATAAATGCAAAACAATCATGAGAACACAGTTGAGTGAATTGTCATTTTCTGAGTTTCAAGATGGTAGAAGAAAGGTTCATAAAATGCCTTGAAAATAGTCTTTTTTTTTTGGTTATATGGAATTATTTTTTCCTAATGTCCACACTTGCTGACAGTCTTCAGTCACTAATTATTAGAAATCCAGAAATAAAATAATAAAATCTCTACCTTCTGTGAGAGTCCTTAGTAACAGCTATCAAATATTTGCAGTTGTCCACATCTGTGGTTGGGTGGGCCATGCATTTAGTTCTGGCCAATGAGTTGTAAGCAAAAGTGATTGTGTCACTTCTAGGCTAGAACATTTAATTGTCAGGACAAAACTCCCCATTTGCCAGGGTGGCTGACTGTGCTGCAGAAGAGCCTGTTCCCCTGGTGTGTGAGTGGAATCTGTGAGTAGGATGAGATATCACTCCTGTGATTGGGTTATTAATTGGTAGACTTTAAATTAATCAAAAGGGAGGTGATTCTAGGTGGGCCTGACCTAATCAGGTGAGTCCTTTAAAGAAAATAAAGTGTTGAGACCAGGGGTGATAACTCATGCCTGTAATCTTAGCACTTTGGGAGGCTGAGGTGGAGGCATTGCTTGGGGCCAGGAGTTCAAGACCAGCTTGAGAAACATAGTGAGACTCCATCTCTACAAAAAAATAAAAAATATTAGCCAGGCATGGTGGCATGCACCTATGATCCTAGCTACTCCAGAGGCTGAGGTGGGAGGATTGCTTGATCCCCAGAATTCGAGATTGCAGTGAGCTACAATCACATACTACTGTACTCTAGCCTGGGCAAGAGAGAGAGACTTTGCCTCAAAAAAAATAAAATAAAGTGAAGTGTCAATGAGACACTCTTCCACTGGCCTAGAAAAAAGCAAACAGCCAGCAAGATCATAGGACATTGATAATAACACCACAAGGAACTGATTTCTAGCAAAAAGCATGAACAGGCTTGGAAGAAGATCCTAAGCCTTGGATGAGATTTCAGCCTTATGAGACTCTGAGCAGAGACCCAGCTAACCCAGGTCCATATGAAACACTGAGATAGTCAATTTATATTGTTTTAAGTTTGTGGTAGTTAGTTACGCAGCAATAGAATTCTAAGACAGTCACGAGAGGCTTCCCAGGACTGATACATTCTGGTGCTTCGGATGGGTTCTGAAAGAATGAGTAAATCAATCTAGGTGAAGAATGCTGGCAGTGAGGCTATACCAAAGTGAGGGAACAGCAGGCACCAAGATTGAGAAGCCTAAGAGAATATAGGGTGCCTTGAGAACTAACAACAATGTGGTCTATATGAGCAGGGCTGCTAGTGAAAATATTTAACATCTCATAAAGCTTGCACTGTTACAGGTTGGGTTATCTGGAAGCAGATACTGGGAAAATTAGGTGTCCCAAGGCTTACTAGGTGTTGACTTGTGGCAGGAAGAGGGAGGAAGCAAGATCGAACAGGGGGAGATATTGCACCAAGATCCAGACCCAATGAAGCTTCTGCCAATCCAGGGAGGTTCAGAGAAAATCCTGCCTATCAGAGAAGCCTCCATTGAGATGAAATGGCCAGGCCCTCAAACCTCATCCTGTTAATCTATTTGATACAGTTGTTTCAAGAAGAGCATGGTCCAAGCTCTCCACAGCCAAACCAAATAGTGGATAATGTCTGCTCACTGGATTCCCTGCAGTGGAATGGTAGATCCTTCATTGGGGGGATCTGGGTAGCCCATCTCCATCTGCTACAAACTCCAACCAACAGGAACAGAAGATGCCCAGCAAGAACAGGCATCATTCTAGTTAATGGACCTTGGGACATTCTGGGTGTTTTAGGGGAATAACCAGTGACTATTTAGCAACTACTATAAAAACATTTCAACTGGAATTGCTGAATCAGTGCACATTAGCCTAATATTTGCCCTGTATGGAGACAAGGCCTGAGGGGCAAGCAAGAACCAGATAAAGAAAGGTTTGCTTTGTAATCTGAAGCTTCACATTTCACAGCACACCTGCACTGAATCGGAACCACTCCTGCACCCCTTCACCATTTGGAGTTGTTGGACCGAAGAACTTACCCTGATCTCAGCGTGATCACTCTCTCCAAATAATAAACTCAAACCCATGTGTGTTAGGCACCAAGACACTAAGGACAGGGAGCCTGGTCACCAAGAACTATTCAATATGGAAGCAGTAAAATAGTCTTCAGCAAAGCAGTGCTTCTGAGCTTATGGCTAATGTAGTTATTTGCACAACCAGGTCTTCACCTGTAACTGCATTCTCCTTTAAGTTCTGTCTGCCAATCCCATGATTTCATCAGGCTGTGGCTGGGAGGGTCCCTCAGGTGCACAACATCAAAGCCACTCTGTCCCTTTTATGGTTTCATTTATAAAGCTCATCCCCAGGCAGATCCAGCTTTTGTGATGCGATTTGTCATTAATAGGTTCATATTGCTCACTGCTATCGGGTCCATTGTCTGAGAGCTACTGAAGCGCCCTTAAGCTCCTCTGGTTGCCGACTCGGAACTTGCTCATCAGTCACTGCTGGCACCGTTTAGCTGGCCTGCTCACTTGCCAGGCCTTCATCTCCTCTCTGTACAGTTGTAATGGGAACCCTCAGAAGTCCTGGAAAATCTTGCATCTTCCGTGGAGCCGGATGGAAGACAGAAGAAAAGGTGACTTTGGGGCAGGTGGGTGGGAGTGCAGGGGTGCCGTCAATGATTCTTCTGGCTCCTAGGTGAAAAAGAATAGGCTGAAGTTATTACACAGGATCTAAGAGATCATTGGCCCAAACTTTCTATTTTATTTATGAGGATGAATGGTACAGAAAGGTTCATGGCTTGTCCTAGATCACTGTTATGGATGGAATTGTTTCCCCTCACCCCAAATTCACATGCTGGGGCCCTAACCTCCAGTGTGAATGACTGTACTTTGATGTAGAGCCTGTAAGGAGGTAATAAAGGTTAAGTGAGATCATAAACTGATAGGAGCGGTGTCCTTATTAAAGAGAAAGAGACACCAGAGTGCTCTCTCTCCCTCTCTGAGCGCACAGAGGAAAGGTCATGTGAAGACTCATGTAGGCGGCTGTCTACAAGCCAGGAACTGTGTGAAAATAAATTTCTGTTGTTTAAGTCATCCAGCCTGTGGTATTTTGTTATAGCAGCCCAAGCTGATTAATATAATCACCCAGCATACTTGTGACATTTGCCCAAGTAGTTCTGCCCACTTAGCAATCTGAGGTGCAGGGAGCTGCAGAAAATGCTCACATGGCTATTTACGGAATTCAAGGAACAGATAATTGAGAAAAGGGGAAGACAAAGCAGAGGGAGAAATGGGAAAAGACAAAGAAAGAGAATGAGGGAGAACAATAGAGGTACAGAAAAGCAGAAAGAAATTAGGAGGAATCAAGCTCTATTTCAGGGCTACAAGAATAAAGAAAAAATCAATACATTTTCTTTATAACCCGACTATGAAGTCTGTAAGGATGATTAGAGATGAATGTTTTTATTGAATCAGAATTTCAGAGCTGGAAGGAAACTAAGGGAAAAGGAGTTTGAGGCCCAAATTGGATAAAGAAATTGACCAAGTCTGTAGAGTTAGTGAGCGCGCCAACATTCCTGTGAATGGTGGGAGCCTGGCCCCAGGTTCTAGCATTGTGTGGATCTCTACCAAAATTGTCCTCTGCCCAGCCTCACACACACATGTGCCCAGGCAGTGAAGAGCAAAGTTTGTGATGGAACAGTGGCCTGGAGGCAGATCTCAGTCTTGTACCTTACCAGCGGCATGTTTTCTGATAAATGCCTCTACTTCTCTGGTTTCTGGATGGCTTGTGTCTCTCGATACAGCACTCTCAGATCTAGAGATGTGTTGGTATTTAAATGTGCAAGTTCAAATTCAATGAACATGTAGGGGGGTGTACTGAGACTTTATTGAAAACATAAGATGAAAAGTACTTGTGTTTCCATAGCAATTAGATGTGAACTTCCCCCATCTTCCTTGCAATTATATCTAAACAATGGATGTGAAATCCTAAATGCTAATGTCTTTTTTTCCTTGATTGCAACTTTATACACGATTTCTTTTCATAACTACCTGGAGATGGCTTGCCACCAAAACAAGTGCTATTAATCAATGACAATTAGAAGATAAATCTGGCCTCAGCTCTCATCCTTGGGTATGCCCAGGGACCTGGCCTTTATCTTAGATCAATGTCCCCTGTGGAAGATCTCACAGCGGCCATGAAATGCTCAGATCTGGGGTTTACTGCAGTCCCCTGCCAAAGCATGGAGCACAGGTTTCAGGAGGATGTGGCCTTGGGTGCGGGGCTGATGGGAGACTCTGCAGATGGAGTTAGTCTGTCCCTAACTTCATACCCAGGCAGTGTGTGGAGATTCTGCTCCTCTGTCTTCTCCAGAGCAGGACAGGGCTGCCCCAGAAAGGTGAGGGCTTGAACACATATCCAGGACTTCCTTGCAGCTCTCCTCTCATTTATCCTTTGAGAAATGCCACGCTGTGAAGCTCAGCTTCTATACAGCTACAGGTACCATAGTCAGAGTCTTTCAGAGGTGAAGAGGCCACTCTTCAAGCTTGTTTTAATTTGAATAAATGAAGAAATACAACAATAAGGTTTAAAAAATTGTATTTTATTTTTAATGTTTATATGAAAACATCTTTAGCATTTTCTTTTTCAATTAAGCATTTTGCAGGTGCAAGAATACAAAGGAGGGCAATAACTTATTAAATTACTAAAAAAATTAGTCCATAGAGTAATACAGGGTGTACATACAAGTGGATGTCCTCCTCCTCAGCCCTGATGGGCTCTCACTGTGGCAGAGAGCAGCCTGAATAACCTCTTCCCGAGGGGATGAGGCCTTGGAGAGTGGAGCCCCACGCCTAGAATAGACGGAGGGGCTCTTCTTACCTCCCACCTCCCTTCTCCCATTATGAGCGATGGGCCTTGATCCTGGGATCTGGAAGGAACTGGCTCTAACCAACTGACTTGCTTCCTATTGAAGCTTGGCCTACAGGGCAGGGGGTAGAATGGAGAATTAGCCTATGAGATGAGTTTTTAATTTAAAGGCGTCTTATCTGCTAAATGTCAACCTAATAAAAATGAGAATAGCCCAGTACTTAACCACCTGGCTGACTTTGGGCAGGACATTCCGTCCCTCAGCCGCCCCCAATAATTCTCTAATGACTTCTCTATAAAATAGATATAATTAATATTTTAGCTATCTGAGGACAGATACGGATCAAATGACCTCTTGAAATCCCTTGTAGCTCTGAAGTCCAAGTGTTGGAGAGAAGGTAGCCTGCTGTAGAGCAGTGGTTTTCAAAGTGTGGCCTCTCGACCCGGAGCATCAGCATTACCTGGGAACTTGTTGGAAACGCACACTTTCTGGCCCCACTGGAAGATTTACTGAATCGTAAACTCCAGGTGGGGCCCAGCAATCCCTGTTTTAACAACTCCTCTGATACATGTCCAAGTATGAGAAGCTCTGGTGTAGAGCAGTGAGCTGAGTCATTTAAATTCTCTAAAACTTCATCATTTAAATCCTCTAAGTCTCTTAATCTACAAAAATTGAATAATACTAGCCCTTTGAATAACTGTCGTGAGTTTAAAGTAATAAAAGAACACCTAAGGTGCAATATGTGCTCAACAAATGTTAGCTGAAGGACCAGAAAGGTTGAAAAGGAGAATAGAAAAAAAAAAAAAAAAAGGATGAGAACGCAGGGTTCATTTTTTCCTTAAATAACATCTTTAACATTATATAATTTGCAATTTGCATGCAAAACATCCCACCCCAGGGCATCATAGAAGCCTTGAAAAATCCAATATTACGCAGGCAGCCAGAGATTCTGGCTGCTAAACCAGGCTTAAAAACTAATTTTCCCTCTTTAAGGAAGTGACATTTGTACATTCAACACAGCAGCAATAAATTCAGGTTTTTCTTACTACCCCCTGCTGTACATGAAGTTATTATTTTTATCAATAGCAAAGCTATTTCTTTTCGACTATTTGGAGCTGTCTTTGAATCTCCCCTTTTATCCGCACTGTAGTTATCAGCAGAGTAAACAGCTCATTAAAAAACAAAACAAAACAAAACAAAAACCCAACAAAATCTAAAACCACTTTTAATGCTAGAAATGTGATTAGAGCATTTAATTAGACTCCAAAAAGTACACTTTCTATTAATAACTAGAGATACATTCCATGTCAATTAAAAAAGGATTAACAGCAAAGGTTTGGAAATTTGGACTGAAATGTAGCTTAAATATCAAAGCTGTTGTTATTTACAGGGTCTGTTGGGGAAGGTGCTCAGAGAAAACAAAAGCAATGCTGCTTCTCCTTAGGAATTTTCTAGATACTCAGAAGCCCTCTTCATTCTCACAAGCAGGGCACTGATGGGCAGTATAAGGGGCTGAACCCTGAGCCCCAAGTATGAGTACAAAACTACTGGAAGGGACACTATTTAGATGGGATGGTTTTTTTTTTTTTTTTTACTATAATCATTATTATTTTTAAATTATTTTTTATTTCAACATATTATGGGGGTACAAATGTTTAGATAACGTATATTGCCATTGCCCTACCCGAGTCAGAGCTTCGTGTGTCCATCCCTCAGATGGTGTGCACCGCACCCATTATGTGTGAATATACCCATCCTCCCCTGCCCCTCTCACCTGCCTGACACCCAGTGAATGTTACTACTATATGTGCACTTAAGTGTTCATCAGTTAATATCAATTTGATGGTAAGTACATATAGTGCTTGTTTTTCCATTCGTGTGATACTTCACTTAGTAGAATGGGTTCCAGCTCTATCCAGGATAATATAAGAGGTGCTAGATCACTACTGTTTTTTGTGGCTGAGTAGAACTCCATGGTATACATATACCACATTTTATTAATTCATTCTTGTATTGATGGGCATTTGGGTTGTTTCCACATCTTTCAATTGTGAATTGTGCTGCTGTGTTTATACATTCTAGTGCAGATGTCTTTTTTTTTATTTTGGGAAATTATGGGGGTACAAACATTTTGGTTACATGTTATGACTTTGCCATATTCCAACCACGATTTATTTGAGACATGCCTTTCCCCCTCTACAATGCTCACCACATTCATTAGTTGTGAGTTTACCCACCTCCAACCCCCAAAGAATATTACTACTATGTGAGCACCTTAGTGTTGATCAGTCAGTGCCAGTTTGATGGCGAGTACATGTGGTGCCTGTTCTTCCGTTCTTGTGATACTTCGCTTTGGAGGATGAGCTCAAGCTCTATCCAGGAAAATATAAGAGGTGCTCCATCATT
>CAUYRT010019075.1:0-55878 GCA_963574885.1 Lepilemur ruficaudatus
GCCACCATGTCCAGCTAAATTTTTTTTAACTTTTAGAGATAGGGTCTCCCTATGTTGCCCAGGCTGGTCTTGAACTCCAGGCCTCAAGCGACCTTCCCACCTCAGCTTCCAGAGTAGCTGGGACTACAGATGTGAGCCACCTCACCTAGCTAACGTTATTTTAGAATGTACTCTTTCTACTTATTAAAAAAAAAAAGTTAATTGTAAAACAGTCTCCAGCAGGTCCTTCAGAAGATATTCCAGAAGAAGGCACTGCTATCATAGGAGGTAACAGCTCCATGTGTGTTATTGCCCCTGACGACCTTCCAGTGGGACAAGATGAAAGTGGTATTGATGAAACCGACCCTGTGCAGGCCTAGGCTGTGTGTGCTTTAGTTTTTACCAAAAAATTTTAAAAAGTAAAAAATTAAAAAATCAAAAAAATCAAAAAAAAGCTTATAGAATAAGGATATAAAGAAAGAGAATATTTTTGTACAGCTGTACAATATTCGTGTTTTAAGCCATGTTATTGCAAGAGTAAAAAAGTTAAAAAGTTTATAAAGTAAAAATGTTATAGTAAGCCAAGGTGATTTTTATTATTAAAGAAAATTATTTTTAATACATTTCGTGTGGCCTAAGCGTACAGTGTTTATGAAGTTTACATTGGCGTGCAGTGATGCCCTAGGCCTTCACATTCACTCAACACTCGGAGCAACTTCCAGTCCTGCAAGCTCCATTCAGGGTAACTGCCCTATATAGGTGTACCATTTTTTATCTTCTATATTTTTACTGAAACCTTTCTGCATTTAGATACACAAATAGTTCCCACTGTGTTACAATTGCCTATAGCATTCAGTACAGTAACATGCTGTACAGGTGTGTAGCCTAGGAGCCATAGGCTGTACCATACAGCCCAGGTGTGTAGCCAGCTGTACCGTCTAGGTTTGTGCAAGTAACCCTATGATGTGCACACAGTGATGAAATTACCTAATGATGCATTTCTCCAAACATATCCCTGTTGTTAAACAATGCATGACTGTACTAAAAAAGTATTGAACAGTACACTTTAAGTGGGTGAATTGCACAGTACGTGAATTATATCTCACTGAGCTGCTATTAAAAAAAGACTGAAGGGTCACATCTGAAGCAGCAAGGACGACACGAAATCCCAGAGGAAAGCACAAGACTGAGAATGGGGAGTAAAGCCAAGAAGACGGGGGCTATGTAGACACAGAAACAGCTCCTGAGATGAGAAACTGAGGCTGGAGCAAATCAGGGAGGTTCTGGAGCAGGATGGAGGCTGAAGTTCACTGTTACTGGGGGCTGTGTTTGGCATGTGGGTGGGTCAGCTCCACTGAAATAAACAGATCCTGAATTTCTCAGTGTATTGAGCAGATTAATTTGGCAGCCTGTGGCTCCTCCCTTCCTCACGAACAATCCATACTGCGGATTCTTCCTACTTTTGCTTTCCAAGGGTGGGGGAAAGCCTGAATCCCCTATAGGCTACTGAATATTTGTTGGTAGCAGTAGAAGCAGTAGCAGTACAGGTGATAATTGTCCCAGCCAACATGGAGCCGTTACTATGTGCCAGGCATCGTTCTAAACTGCTTTACGTTATTAACCCATTTGATTCCTCACGATAACCCCATAGCATAAGTACTGTCATTCTCCTCATTTTACAGGAGAGAAACTGAGGCACAGGACAGTTAGGTACCTTGCCCTAGGCCAGACGCCTAGTGAGTGGCGAATATTGTTTCTGATCTTAGTGGGGGTAACTGGGTGCAGCAAATGCATGTTCTGTCCAGGGACCACGCTGGAATGAAGACTGCTGTGGTCCCTGGGTTGCCTAGTTTGGCACACAGGTCCTCGAGCACAGCACGGGCACTCCAGCAAGGCGGGGTCGGTGTGTGAGCCCACCCCTCCCTGAAGTCCCAGGGAGGGACTTCCTCCTTCCAAGGCTCAGTATGCAATTTCAAGGAGTAGCCAGGTAAGAAAAAAGGAAGACAGAAATAAATGTGGCCAGTGTGGCCAATCCACAGCCCCAGACCTCAGAACAGGGCAGAGAATCTATCTAGAGTCATCATCATTTCATTCCTCATTCGCTCATTTCATTCATCGGACAACATTCATCAAGTGACCACTCACGTTCAAGGGCAGCAACTGAGCTAAGAACGGGAGTAGAAAGAGGAGAAAACAAGGACTTTGTTTGGGAGGGACTTCAGGGCTCAGTAGAGACACGGCTCCATGCAATTACCTTCACATATTGGGGGCGGGCCTTCAAACTGTAGGTAGGTTCCAAGCTTGCAGGTTAGGATTTCATTCCCCACTAAGGTAAACCCAGGGAGGCATCTGTAGCGTACGATGTCACCTGTCAAAGAGAGACCAGCATGGGGGTTTTCTGGAGAGGTCCAGACAGGGCTGATGGGTGTCCCTTGGTTACCTTGAACTCCCTTCCAGACACGACAATCAGTGATGGGTCATGCTCTACTTGGACTTGAATAACCAGCTCCCCTCTCATGGCCCAGCCTTGCCTAAACCTATGAATGTTTCATATTCCAGGAAATTTTGTGCTGTCCTGCATGGATTTATTTCTCAAAAACATGCCGACTTGCATCGCAGAAGAAAAGCGCTTCCCCAGCTCCTCTTCCAGGCTATGGCTAAAAGGAAGGGTGACTCTATTTTGGGTGCATACTCATCTGACAGAATACCAACCTTCCGGCATAGGGCCTATTGTTTCTCTCTCCGTGGATGACAGGGAGAGATGACACTGGCCGGACAGCCCCACCTCTACCAGGTTCCTGCCCTATTCTCCCCCAGCCCTGGGCTTGCAGTCCTTGCCAGCTTGGGACTGGTACCTATGTTGAATTCTTCATTCTCTGTGACGACTTCGGCATTGGGGAGGATGGTGGGAGGAGGGCATTTGGTGAGTGGATAAGCTGGAAAGATAAAAGCAGACAAGTCAGGGTGACATCATCATTCTCGGGGCACGTAGCCACTCATTTGTTCAGCTCTTCACTTTCTCATTCCTCACTCATTCCTACGACAGACGCTCATGAGTATTGTCTGCATGCAGGGCAAGTTCAGCCAAGTCCCATTTTGCTTATCTTCTGTAATCCTTATTGAAATTGACAATAAAGGAGGGAGGATCTACAAAGAAGCCAGCGACACAGTCGCCAGCACACTGAGGGCAGGAGAGGAGCATTTGCTGAGCACCTCCTGCAGATCAGGCACTTTCAAAGGCTGCCCCTCTAAGCTCCTCAACAGCTGATCATGCTGTGAGGTGTTTTTATCCTACTCGTGAGCAAGTAAGATTCAGAAAGGTGAAGTTACTTCTACAAGGTTGCACAGGAATTAAGTGGCACAGGCAGGATTTGAATCCAGGTCTGGCTACTCCCAAATCCCGTATTCTTCCCACTGCTCTACATACCGTGCATGGCCTCTGGGAGCACCCACTGAAGTCGGCTAACAAGCTGACCCTTCTGTGCTTTGACCAGACACTTCTGGCTTCCGAGAATTTTCTAAACTGGAGTCCGCCCCTACAGGCAGAGACTGGGCGGTGCTGGGGGCAGGGTGGTGTTACTGCAGAAAAGCTCAGTGCGGGCTCATAACTTGGCTTCCGTTGCCCGGCACGTAGTTAAGCACTACACAAGTCTTAATTGCTATTGCTGTTATTATTATTACTATTCTCCAAATCACCCCAACCTCTGCTATGTTTTTAAAAAATGGTGTTCTTTTTTTAAAAATACAAATGTAATACATTGTCATTAAAGAAAAGTTGAGATTTTCTTTGAAGGTGGTAGCAAGAAAGACAAACTCATCTATTGCCCACTCAGAGTTAACCAGTTAGCCTTTTACTTTAAGTTCTTAGAGTGTTTATTTTCTGAATATATATTTTTCTCTTACACAATTTGCATCATATGTTATATACTTCATGGTGAGCATTGTACACTTACTATTATATTGCAAGAATTTTTCCATATAATTAAATCTCTTTAAAAATATGATTGAAATGACTTCATCGGATTTGTTATTATTGTCATATCTTTAGCTAAGACCTGGGAACCAAGAGACTGCATTAGATTTAATCATAAGGACTTAACTAGAAATTACTTAACAGATACTCTATTGTTAATCATTTAGGTTTCCAAAGTCTTGCAATTTAAAATAAAACTCTGATGAAATCCTTCTATACATACATCTTTTATGATTATTTTCTTTTTCTTTTTTTAACTAGAAACGAATAAAGCACATGATCCTTTTAAAAATACAGGCATCTCCTGCTGAATGTCAGTAACGCATTCCTGGAAATCAGACGCTCTGTGTAAAGATGCTAACTAGGAGCATGTTTTAAGTGGGAAAACGTTATAACGTGTTGTACATCGATCCCAAACCCCAGAAGCAATTAAAGCACAACAAAATACTTAAATAGACACAATAAACCATTATGCTAGAAGTTAAATACCTAAAACATCACTTCATGATCACCCAACAATTATGGTTGTAACAAAACAGTGGCTTTGTGCGTTGTGGGCACACACTTTGCACACTGCACCGTAAACATTCAGTGCACCAGGTGAACTTCCTCCGCTGGAGACACGGTAAAACTCCAGGCAGAAGCAAGGATCAAATACGAAAGACCCGGGAGTGTGTTCAGCCCCGGCACGAAGTGGAAGAGCCGGCAGCATCTGAGACCCACAGCCCACTGCGGAACTGGGGCTCCTTTTCCAAATGTTCACGTGGGATCCTGACATTTTACCAACTATAGCAGGAATGTAACATGAGACTTTTCCTGCAGACAGATTTATTTAAAATGTTGTATTATGTTTTGGGGATCTAACTATAAATTTATTTTACAGATGTGTTGGCTGAAAAATGTCATATTGAGAGATATGTAAACTTTATGAAGTGTGGGTATTATAACTAAGAAGCACTCCTGAGGTAGCCAAGTGGGTTTAACGTTGATTTAACATAAACCAGAGGGGACCTTGTCTACACTTAAAGTGTGCTCCCCCGGAAAACTGTTCCAATTGATGCTGTGAATGGAGTGACGGTTCCTCCAACACTGGGTGCCACCATTCTTCTTTCATCCAGTTCATTTAATGATTGTTTACTGAGGGCTCGGCCCGGGTCAGGCACTGTGGCAGGTGCTGAGGATGCAATAATGAACAGTACAGATACATCCCTTGCCCTCACAGCACAGAGAGCTTACTGGGGGAGGAAGTCACCAATCTTGATCTTTGTCAACTTGAAATACAAAAAAGCACAATTTATTTTCTTTTAATTGGCACTTGATAGCTAATTAGGTTAGACTTTTTTTTCATATTTTAATGGGCTATTTGCATTTCTCTTTTTAACTGTCTATCAATGTCCTTTGCCCTTATTTTTCTTACAAATTTGAAGAACCCTATAAATATCCAATATTGACCTTAGCCTATTAATTATATTTTCACAATTTATTACTTGCATGGTTTCAGTTATGGCATTCTTTTGATTTATAGAAGTGTTAAATTTTTCTTTAGCCAACTATCATTTCCCTTAACAGGATTTTTAAGAATTTTGATACCTTCCATTCTCAGTCTCATACTTAGCTTTGAAACTTCTAAGGCATACTAAACTTTTCCAGAAAAGAAATCAATAAAATGAAATCACTTAAATATAGACCGGATATTTTATATTTTGTGATTGCTATTTTGATTGGGGTGATTTTCCATTACACTTTTAAAACTTATTTTTTCAAAAATTACAAATTTCTGCTCAATGCAGAAAATTTATGGAATATTAAAAAGCAATAAAACAAAAATTCCTGAAATCCGACCACCTAGGCATAAGCATTAACATTTTGCTGTCTGACCTTTGGTCTTTTACAGACACCTGTCAAACACAAACACACACTCTTTCAACATAGTTAGTATTCTACCGTATCTGCTATGTTATTGCTACAGAACTCCAGGGCAGGGGACATTCAAGACTGACTCCTCCATTTCATTTTGTGCCTACCCTCCTTCTTCTCCTAGTACGGGAGGCGTCAATACAGATTCATCAGATTCTAGTAGATTTTAACATATTAGCTGGTGGGTGGGCAGGGTCATTGCTTTATGTTAAACAGCTGTCAGCTCAACAATAACCATGATGGGCAACTGCATATCGTACTCCAGCCTGGGCAACAGAACAAGACCCTGTCTCAAAAAAAAAAAAAACAAAACACACACACAAAGAAACCCCCCCCCCCAAAAAAAACACAAAAGCAAGAACATACCCAGAAAGAGACGTAAGAAAGAGTACAATACGCAGTTGCCCATTATGGTTATTGTTGAGCCGACGGCTGCTTAACATAAAGCAATGACCCTGCATCATCATAGCTCACTGCAGCCTCAACTCCTAGGCTCAAGTAAGTGCCCGTTAATTTGAAAAAAAAAAAAATTTGTAGCAATGGGGTCTTGCTATGTTGCTCAGGCTGGTCTTGAAGTCCTGGCCTCAAGCGATCCTCCTGCCTTGGCCTCCCAAAGTGCTAGGATTACAGGCCCATCTGAAACTTGTGAAGTCAAAATCAGCTTAGGAAAAAAATGTAGGTTTCCATGGTTGATTTAAACTTACCAGAAGACTCAGGGCTCTACTTCTAAGTTTGGGGTCCAAACCCAGCTAATATTAAAATGTCTTCCTTGGCCTTTGTTCCTTGTACATATTTCCTTCTCAAGAATGTCACAAGGAGAGTGGGAGACCATAATCACTGCATTTTCTGGTTATACTGTTACCTGGGGTTTAAAAATCATTTCTTTTTTTTTTTTTGACTGAACAATATAAAAATAAACATTTCCCTATATAATTAATTGTATTCTACATGAATGATTTTTAATGACTATATCTTTCCCTATATCTCTTACTCCGGGCACATATATCACATTTATATACCCAATCTCCTATTATCTTATATTTAGATTATTTCTACTTTCCCTGTTATGAATAACAACATGTCAAGGCATATCTTTATGTATATGTCTTTGCACAATTCCCAAAAGTAGGATTTCTGGGTCCTAGATTATTGTATTAAATAGGAACCTTTCAATGCAAATTAACGTCTATCAACTCAGGCTAGACTAAGAGAGAACCCAAGGGTGGATCTGGAGCCAGACCTCATAAAAGCAGAGGACAAGGAACTGAAGAGCCATCGAAACCAAGGCAAATTTTCCCCCACGTCTCAGTCATTCTCTTTCTGCACATTGGGTTGTTTCCCTTCTTAGTCTGCGTGGAGATTAGGGGGAGGCAATCCACTGCACCTGGATTGTGTTTTCTCTATTCAGGAGACGAGTCCAGGCACAAGCAGAATCTCTTAGGTTCAATTTCAAGTTCCCGAGAGAGGACATCTGACTATCCCTGCTGGAGTCAGGTCAGATGTCCACCTCTGGTCCAAGCTACTGTGGCTGGGGTGCAGGAGTGTGCGTGGAGGCGTGTCACGAGGTATAAACACAGCTGCCAAGTGCCCACCGAGGGCGCAATTAAGGAAATCATCAGGAGGTGCAGGCACCACAACATGTTTTGATGTGTAGCTGATCACATTGTGTTAAGGCTTTTGGTATGTATTCTCAGGCTGCCCACCACCAAGTGGGCATCTTCCTGCAACCTTTCCAATAGGATTTTCATTTAAAAAATTATCATTCCATATTTGTACACTCATGTTCCTAGGATTATTCACAATAGCCAAAAGGTAGCAACCCAAGTGTCCGTTGAGGGATGAATGGATGAACAAAATGTGGCATATACATGCAACAGAATATTACTCAGCCTTACAAAGAAAGGAAGCTCTGACATATGCTATTAATACAACATGGATGAACCTTGAACACATCATGCTAAGTGAAATAAGCCAATCACAAAAAGACAAATATTGCATGATTCCAGTTATATGAGGTACCTAGAGTGGTCAAATTCATAGAGACATAAAGTAGCATGGTGGTTTCTGGGGGAGGGGTTAATGGTGGAGTTGTTTAATGGGTATAGAATTTAAGTTTTGCAAGATAAAAAAGTTCTGGGTATGGATGGTGGCGATGGATGTACAACAATGTGACTGTACTTAATACCACTGAAATGTACATTTAAACATGGTTGAGATGGTAAATTTTATGTTAGGTGTATTTTACCATAGTTAAAAATTGAAAAAAATTAAAAATTATCATTACAGGTTATAGCATTCTCTAGTATAAAATAATTCACCTTTTCCATTTAATGCTTTTTGCTTTGAATTCTATGTTTTTCATTGATTGTTAGTGTTGTTTTTATTTGTCTGATATATCACTGGCCATTCTTTTATTTTTAAACTGCATCACTTTGTCTCATATTCCTGGCATAAAAAATATAGTTGAATATTATTTAGCCTAATCTAAGAGTATTTGCTATTTTAATAGGGAATTGGACTTTAATAAATTTGTATTTTTCATTATAATGGAATGATTTTATTTTACTGCTTTATTTTATTTTCTGCCTCCTGCATCTTTGCTTCTAAATAGTTTTCTTGGTTTTCTACCTTTTATATTTGAATTATGCTTTGCTTGCTTTTTCTTTTAGTGATTTAGAAGTGTTATGCTCTATTTTAAATGTATTAGTGACCAAAATGTATACTGAAAACACTTATTTCTCCTATTATCAAATTCAACAATTGAATAACATATACTGATTTCACCTTCATGAAAGATAAGGACATTTTCCTATTCTTCTTCCATCTACTTGGGCATTTATTAACATAAAATTATTATTTTTAGTATTTTAAGAATTGTTATATTTGTATTTTCCTTTGAATTTGTTTTCCATTATTACTACAGTCTGTGCTTAGCTAGTATCAATGCTTCCCATTTTTATCTTTTCTTTTATATATCTTCTCTATTTTTAGTTATTGGCTTGTCCCTCTCCGGTGGTTACATCCTGGAGTAAAAGTTTGAATTGAGACTAGGGTGGTACTAATTTTAAGCTCTTGAATCCTGCAGATGTGAAGCCCCCAACTTTTTCTCCCTCTTAAACATCTATAGAAATGTCTTCTTTATTTTCTGTAATCTAATGCCAAAAATCAGTCCGAGAATTGTCTGATTTGCATTCCTTTGAAGTCAACTTTCTCAGTCTGGATTCCAGTAGATTTCCTTTTATAAATTGAAATAATTGCCAGGCTGTTTTTGATTTCTCCTGGTAAACAGTGAGCTCTTTTATTCTATTGATATATACACAAGTTTTCTTTTATCTCAGAAAAGTTTTATTATTCCTCTTCCATCCATTTGGTTCCTTTCTTCCTAAACGTTTTTATCTGTACGTTAGCTCTTGTCCCTGTACCTCCTTCTTTTCCATCCTCTCTCTGCCCTTTACTGGGTTGAGATTTTCAGGTTTGTCCTCTGCATTGTTTCTCGACAGTGCTGGCTCTGCTCTTTGCCCATTTCTATGCTGATGCATTTCTTTTCAGCCTTATTATTATTTTATTATCTAGATTCTCTTATAAATAAAAGTTTTAATTTGAAACAGTCACAAAGGTATAGGAAAAGTTGGAAGTATAGCACAAAAACCTTTCCATGCCCCATTTGAAAGTAAGTTGCCAACATGATACCCATGACCCCAGAATACTTTGGTAATAAATAAATAAAAAATAATATAAATAATAATAAAAAGTAATAAATACTTTCTATTACCTACAAATAAGCACATTCTCCCACATAAAACAACAAGTAAGGCCTTGGTCTGAGCTAGTACTTAAGGGCTGTCTTAGTCTTTTTGGGTTGCTATCACAAATTACCCTAGACTGGGTGGTTTATACACAACAGAAATTTATTTTTCACAGTTCTGGAGCTGTGAAGTCCAAGATCAAGGCATTGACAAATTGGATGTCTGGTGAGGGCCTCCTTATTGGTTCATGGATGGCTGTCTTTTTGCTGTGTCCTCACATGATGGAAGTGTCAAATGACCTCCCTCTGGCCTCTTTTACAAGGGCACTAATCCCATTCATGAGGGCTCCAGTGTCACAACCTAATTACTTCCCAAAGGCCCCACCTCCCAATATCACAAGCCCACAGAGAACTTTCTACACGTTTTTCTATGCAATTCCCCGGTAACAAATGTGAGGAACCATTCAGGTCCCTAACTTTGAACTCTTAGAAGAAAACAGACTTCCGATAAGGACAAACCCACCCTGAATTGTTCATGCTCTTCCTACTTGGAATCACTATGCCTTCATTTGTGCACAAAAGCACAGTACTCCGTGTGAGATCAGCCAAGGTTGTAGATTCCTTTGGAGAAGGAAAACCTTCTAGAAGGTGCTAAGAGACAAGCTGGAGCTCAGGTAAACGGACAACCCAGTCAGTGAGTCATGTGACTGAGTGGACGTGGCACCGAGCATCAGCCTCACATGCCTCTCCACCCTGGTAGTGTGGAAGAGAAGAACTTACATTTACAGAACTCTGTTTGCAGAGTGCTCACATAGGCTAATACGTTTAATTCTCATCACTCTGGGGACACCTAGGCTCAGGGAGGCTATACAAGTCACTCAAAGTCACAAGACTGGCGAATGGTGGAGCCAGGAGCCAAGCCCAGGCTTGACTAGAGGGCCTGGACCCTCCCGCCCAGCCAGGCTTCCGTACTGACCAGAAAAGGCTATGGCGAAGATGCCCCCCGTGGCTGCATCGTGGTGGAACTTGAGCAGGACCTGGTTGGACGAGCTGTGCAACGTCTTTTTGGCCAAGCTCCGGGTGAAGACTCCGAGCCGAGGAGCCGTCTGCTGTGGCCCATCCCTGCATGTAGGAAAGAAGGTCCTGGCATGTCACCAGTAACCATGGCTTCCTGCTCCACCCGGTGCCATCAGTGACCTTAAGAGAGACCTGGAGTGGGTGGCTGTGACTCTTCTTGCACCCAACACTTTTTCCCCAGTGCCCTAAACACCTCTCTCCAACCTCCCCTGACTTGGTATCTCAACGCACTTGATAGAATCGGTGAAGCTCACGCTGATTTGTCATTCACTGGATGCTTCACCAGCCCAGTGGGCTGCTAGAGCAATGCAGGCACCGTGGAGCGAGGCTGCGTGTCTCACCACGGGTCCTCTCAGCGCCAGGACGGGGCTGCAGAACTGCTCTAGGAATCTCCTGCTGCTATCCATGCCGGCCCCACTTCCTTGTCCCCCAGGCAAAGAGCTATCCCCACACTACCTTTTTGGGCAAAGGATTTCGTCCCTGGAACCTTTTCTAGTCCCTCTCATCTGTTTTTGGCCGTCGCTTGGAAATTGAGCCAAAATCAACCCAGGGCAGTGTGGTTACAGATATCCGGCTCTGGGAATTTTGGACGACAATCCCACTATCCTATGACGATTCCCAGAATGGCAGTAACCTCCAAACAAAGGAATTGTAAAATTATATCTTTGTCCAGAGATCCAGTGGATTGGGCAAAAAACTGTCCAGGAAACTGTACTTATCAAATAATAATTTTTATTCCCATTTTCAAACTTTTCAAACTAACTCAAGTTCTATCATACATAACTATATAACTCAGAGCTGAGCTGTACAATTCAGTAACCACTAACTAGCCACATGTGGTTATTTACATCTAAATTAATTACAACGAAATACAATTTACAGATCAGCTCCTCAATCACTCTAGTCACATCCAAGTGCTCCGTAGGCACATGCAGCTAGTGGCCACCACATTGGACAGTGCAGCCATAGGTCATTCCCATCACTGCAGAAAGTTCTGGAATAGCTCTGGCTCAGCATGAGATGACCAGCAAATTCCACCCCAAACCTCTTCTGTTAGTCTGGGTAGCTTATCTCAGGTACAAGTAGAATGCTGGTTTGAACTTGGGAAATGCTGAGAAGTCTGTATGTCCATGACCATTCCCATTCACACACCCACTGGTACCTTCCCTGGCCTGGGCAGGATGAAGGCTGGGAGCCACTGCCCTCCCATTCCTCTCCCTTTAAGGCATGATAATGGATAATTAAAACTGAGCCTCATTCCACCGTGTTTATATGAAGCCCAGAAGACTAACAGCCATTTAAAACCACTCAGCTCTTAGTTTTCCGATGGGTCACCCAGTTCAGAGCCCCTGGCACCTGGCCCTACCAGACGGTGATGAAGTCTCCTGAGGGCTCTGTCTGCAGCAGGCTGAGGTTGAGGCGGATGCCGTGGCCAATGGGCACGGTGATCAGCCAGACACAGTCCTGGGAGCTGGAGTACGGGCTGGGGAATCCCGGGGAGTACACGGTGCCATTGGAAGAGGTGACGTTCCCGCCACAGGGGACTGCCAAGGGAGGAAACACAAACACACAGATGAGTGCAGGGGCACCCCCCCCACCAAGGATTCAGTGACTTCCTAACAAAGTCCCTGCCCCCAGCACCAACCATCCGGTCGAGGAGGTCGGGCGGGATGGGGGAGAGGAGCCTGGGCTGGAGATGGCCGTGCCTGGCTCTGCCCACCAGTCCCAAAGCACCACACCCCAGTGGGCCTGGTCCAACTGCAGCCACCCTCTGTCCCTTTCTCATGGGAGAGACCTGCCAAGAAGGAAGGTCACACTGAAGCTACCCCTTTTCTCTCCCCAGGAAGGGGAAGGGGCAGAAGTTAGGATCAGGGCTGCAGTGCCTTTGCCAGGAAGAGCTAAAAAACTAGGAAAATGTCTTTCTTTCTCTCTAATTTGCTGTTTCTAGAGTGGTACTTTTGGTCTTGACCTAGAGTTGAGTATTCCTGTGGTGAGGCTGAGGTTGGGTTCAAATCACAGTGAAACCATTTGTTGACCAGATGCCCCTAGACAAGCAGTTGGGTCTCTCTCTGAGTCCCATTTCCTCACTTGTAAAATGGAACCAGGAAGCCTCCCTCGTAGGAAGGCAGTGGTGTGGGGAAACGAGGAGCATGGAGTGTTCAGCCCCTGGCCCTGCTCACAGAGGAAGAATTCGCCACACAGATGGCATCCTCCCTCCTTGTCCTCGGCTTCCCCAAGGGCAATACCTGATTTCAGACCCACTCTGATTTAGGATTTAAGCAGGTGGATGGAAAGGCGTTGAAGTCTCCATGGTGTACAGATTCAGTCACCAGGGAGGAGCATAAACAGGGATGCTGGACAAAAATCAGCCCAAACACCCTGGTCCCTAATAGAGCATGTTTGGCTGATGTGGGGCACCAGGCAGACGTCTGGACGGGGGCAGACCGGACAGAAGAGAGAATCCCAGCTGCCTCCCAGCAGAGGACAGGGGTCCTGTGAGTGCAAACACATCTGTAAAGTGGTACACAGGGACTCACCATCCCCCAACATGGCCTGGGGGGCCAGGGGGAGAAGGATACTCTAGTTCTGTCCCATGGCACTCACACTGCTGGGACACAGCCTGACTCCAGCATCTGTAGCGCAGGATGGAAGTAGGCAAGATAGGAGAGGGAATGCCGCATGGGGAAGGAACAGCACATGCTAAGAACCAGAGGCAAGGACGCACGGCACATTGGAAAACGGAAAGCACTTCAGCTTAGCTGGAGCGCCTGGTGTGTGAGAATGGAGACCCTGGGAGGTAAGCAGGGACAGGCTCAGAGCAACACACTGTGCTACTTTCAGAGTTTGGAATTTACTTTGAGGGAGACGGGGATGCCTTGCTGGGTGACTGGGTGACTGCCCTTGCCAAACCTTCCCCTTCCAAGACCAGTTCCTGCCCCTCCTCTAGGAAAATCCTGGGCTGTCAGGGTGAAGACAGAAGGAAAATGGAACCGAAATGTGCGGATAAGGGTCGGGGCAGCATAGCTCTCTGCCGTCTTCCATCCTCATTCTGGCTAAGGAACACCCAAGGAAGGGCCACCTCCAGCTCCCTGAGGTGAAGGGGGCAAGAGGTTCTTAGAAAGAGGCTTCCTTCTCTCCTGCCTTCAGGAAGGTGCCATGACTACCTCTCCCTCTCTGCCCATCAGCACACAGCTAGGCTCCTGCACCCTGGCGTGGAGACTTCCCTTCCACTGGGGGCACCTAGACCATCAGGCTGGATCTCCGCCAGGGCTGGGTGTGTCTTCCCTTCGGTGTGGCCCACATCTCCTCCAGGTTCTCCCAGAGCTCTGCCACCAGGACCCTGTCCCATATGACAACAGGATGGACCCAGGTGTGCCTGGACCACCAGCATTGGTGGCCCCACGGAGCAGGCAGGTGGAATGCGGGGCTGCTCCAGATCAGTCTCTGGGACCAGCCCAGGAAGGATGACCAGGGATGAGGGAGGGACATACCTTCACACCTGGGCAGGGGGTGGTCCCAGTTCCGGTTGGTGCCATGTTGACAGGTGAGGACAGGGTGGCCGATCAGTTGATATCCCGGGAGGCACTCAAAGGTCACTGACTGTCCAACGTTGTAGCCAGCCCCCCTCACAATGCCATTGGCAAAGGGCTCTGGGTCTGGGCACTCTTGAAGTTCGTAGGCTGGCAAAGATCAGGAGAAAAGGTTACTTTATTCTCTGTGGGTATTTTCTTCCCAACTAGAATACAGGAGCAGCAGAGAGTTATCAGAGTGCTGAGGCACCAAGACCTAGACTCACACGGACCTTGGTCTTTTACTAGTCGTTGGCGTTGGGTAAGTTATTTAACTTCTCTATGCCTGAGTTTTCTCATGTATAAAATGGTTAAAGTAAGGACTAAATAGGGTGATATGTGCATAGTTCTTTGCACAGCACTGGCACATGGTGAGTGCTCAATAAATATTACGTTATTATTAATAGTATTCCCTTGGGAAAGGAGGCTCAAGGAGGACGTCGCTGGACTGAACCCCTGTTCACTGAGCAGCGCGTGGGGCCAGGCGTAGGCCCGGTTCCTTCACGTTGCTCATCTCACGGAACCTCCACGGTGAGGATGGAGGTCACGGACAAAGGAAGCAGTGGAGGCTGGATTTGAGTGGGGTCTTTCCAACCGATTGGGAAGGAAGACTTCTGGCGGGAATGAGCAAAATCTGTGGCAAGGAGTGAAGCTTTTCACAGGGAATAGCTGGGCTAAAGGAATGCGTGACTGTCACAAAGCAAGTCTCTGCAGAGAGCAAGGAAGCTGCTTCCTCGAGAATGGGCGGGCTGACTCAACCGCGGATGTCTCAGAGGAAGCAGCTGAGGCCCGTCCATCAGGGGAGGCCGCTGAGGGACTCTCTGAGCAAAGCCTTCGATTAATTGGGTCCACAGGACACAGAACAGCCTTCGTGGCAGTCATGGGGCCCGCTCTGCACTGGAAATCGGCAGTCGGAAGAGACGGAATGTTCTGAGGGTGGAAATTCTTAGCGGAAGTAGTTGAGACCGAATGAATGCTCCGTGAAAGTGGATGCATTTATCACACATACTAGCAACATAAATAACAATGATCTTGAAGCTAACACTTCCTAAGCACTCAGTCCAAAGCTGCGTTATGTGTTTCTGTTCAATATCATACAGGGAAGTCCCAGTGGGAGGAACAGGGCAGGTTTCCCTGGGAAATCATTGAGGTGACTAGTGTGCCAAAGTCCTGAGGCGCCACGTGGGAGTGGGGGGCTGGTGAGCAGCAGGAGCAGCACAGACGGTCCTGGCGGCAGAGGCGGTCTGGGCAATTTGGCAATGAAAGTCTTGGGGGGAGCAGGGAGACTTGCGCAGGGAGGCCACCAAGTGGGATGAGCTGGGCTTTAAGGAAGCCTCTGGGGACTCTGTGGACCCAAAGGTGGCGAGGAGCCTAAAGGGAGCAGCTGCGTGCGGGCAGCCAGGGCAGCCTTGATGACGGCAGTGGGGCCTCTCTTCCTGGAAGTGTCTTGAGTGGAAGGATCTCGGCTTTTCAAAGAGCAGAAACTCCAGCGACAGAACCTCGATACTGAGAAAGCTCTCAGTGTCTGTTCCCCTGGAGGAAGCTTCACAGGGAGAGGTCGGGTCTATAGGGCAGAAATAGACCCTAAGAGGAGGAACCAGTGTTAATACTTTCCAGAAGAAGGGGTCCTCAGGGGGAGCAGCCGGGTTTGTCCCCAGGGACACACTTTGCTGCAGCGGGGATGCACTTCCAGACAAAGCGTCCCCGTTAGACGGTGCAACTTCAAACGCTGTAGCTTAAAACATGAATAATGGCGCCGTCTAACAGTGTGGAACAATACACGTCTTAGTCATTTTGCTAGGTTCTTTATAAACACAACCCTCTTGAGACATTTTAATGGGATAAGTCAGACTGGGAGGCCTGGCAGGAGGAGCTTATGAGATGACTAAACGTTTCCTGGGAATACTTACCAGAGAAGAGAGAAGAAAACCCTGGCACGGGAAGTGCAGTGTGCCTATTTGGAGGAATTGTGAGAAAGGGTAAAGAGTCGGACTCCAAGGGAAGTCGAGGCACCACAGAGAGCTGGGCCTGTTCGACAGAAATGGCTTCAGTGGGGACAAATGGCTCCTTCGTGAAGCGGGGTGTTTCCATAAAGGGAAGACCGGGCAGAGTGGTCAGAGCTTGCTGACGAGGTGCAGCTCCACAGGACTGGGGAAGGTGTAAACGGAGAATGCGGGCTTTTTGGTCAGGGAGAAGTATGCGGGCCTGTCACAGTTGGAGACCTCAGTGGGAGTACCTGGGCCCGGGCACTGGAGACAGCCTGGTCTGAGAGGCTGGGATCAGCCCAAACAAGAAGGCTTCGTGGACGTGGGGCTCAAGTCCGAGGGGGGCAGGTGGCCTGACACCAGGAGTGGCTGGACAGGAGTCCTTAGGACTGTGGCAGGGAGTGGCTGGGCCAGGGACTCGAGGGGGGACATCTGAAGAGAGGGCCCATCACAGAGAGGAAGCCTGCTGCATGCCCTGGGCCTCTCACGCAGAGTCTGGGAGGCCAGGGCTCCGTGGGAGCAGTCAGGTCTCTCCTGTGGGGAGGGTGTCAATGGAGAGTCTGAGGCGGCCACAGGGGGACCAGCTTTACCACAACGAGAGTGGCCGGTCTCATCAAACAGACACAGTGAGCTGTGCCTGACTAGGGGTGAAGGCACGGTGTGGGGGGCGGGCCCAGGGCAGCTGCCCTGTCACAGTGACGGCACTGTCAGTCCTTGTACTTATCAGGGAGGAGAAAATTCAGGGAGAGTGCCCTTGGGCCTGTCAGAGGGTGTCAGGGGTTGAATTGTGCCCCCTCCAAGGTCATATGTTGACGTCTTAACCTCTAGTACCTCAGAATGTGACCTTATTGGGAAATAGGATCTTTGCCTGTCTTACTGAAATTAAAATGAGGTCATTAGGGTGGGCCCTCGTCCAATATGACTCGTGTCTTTAGAAAAGGACACGCAAGAAGAATGCCCTGTGAAGATGAAGCCAGAGGATGGAGTGACACTTTCACAAACCAAGGACCTCCAGAGGTTGCCAGCAAACAGCCAGACGCCCAGGGAGAGGCTCGGAACAGATTCTCCGCACAACTCTCAGGAGATACCACCCTGCCAGCACCTTGGTCTTGGACTTCCAGCCCCAGAGCTGTCAGACAGTAAATTTTTGTTGTTTGAGCCACCCCGACTGTGGTACTTTGTTACGGCAGCCCCAGCAAACTGAGACAGGGGGAGCCTTGGTGCGAGGTGGTCAATCTGTCCCTGACAGGGGGACTGATCATGTGGGACCAAGGCCCTCTTGTGACAGACCATGGCCTTCCTCCAGATGCGTCAGGACCCGACTGACAAGCACGCACTTCCTGTGTGATAGGCACAGACGCTCTTGGGGAAGGCTGGCCTCTGTGACAAACTCCACAAGGCTTGTCTGGGTGTGAGGCCAGCTCCTCCTGAGGCTCCCCCTGAGGTGACAAGCCCAGCCACACCCACTGACATGTTCCCTGAGATAGACCCGAGAGCACTGTGAGGAAGAGTCCTCTGGAGAACTGGTCCAACAGCGCCCACACCATTTAAGGCTTTCTTTAAATGACAAACCTAATTATTGCGCAGCATTCCTCTCTGACAACAGAGGAGTTCCATGCCCTATTATTCCTGCCGTGAAAAAGCCAAGTCTCAGAAAATTGCACATAGTGTGGTACTATTTACATACAAAACATGGCCAAAAAATTTTGTAAAACATTACTGAGTTTTCATAGGTACATATAGTATATGTATGTCAAGGCACAGGAAAAGGTCTGGAAAGGTCACATCAAAAAAACAGTGGTTATTTCTAGGGAATTATCATGAGTTTAGAGGCTGTAGACAAAGAAAGCTTTGACTTTACTTGTAATGTTTTAATTTTTTTTTTTTTAGACATAGGAGCTCACTATGTTGGAGCTCAAGGTATCCTCCTGCCTCAGCCTCCCAAGTAGCTGGGACTACAGGCACACCCCTGAACCTGGTTAATTTTTTTAAAACATTGTTTTTGTAGAGACAGGGTCTCACTATGTTGTCCAGGCTGGTCTCGAACTCCTGGTCCCAAGTAATCCTGCCTCAGCCTCCCAAAGTGCTGGAATTACAGGCATGAGCCACCACACCCAGCATGTTTTAATTTTTTTACAATCATGTATTAATATTAGAAAAAAATCTAAAAATACAAAAAAAGTGGAAGACTCTGGGAAAGGATTTAGAACCAGTGGTTCAGTAAGTCACAACAAGGAAGCATCTGAGGGAGAAAAGATGGCTTGCCACGTACAGCTGCACAGGTTGGGCACAATCTTCACAGCTACAGATGATGTTAGGCCCATCACACGGGGGAAGTCTGAGTTGGAGTGGAAGGGGCTCTTTCCAGAGAAAGTGCCAGGCAGAGTGAGGCCTGTTGCGGGATTCTACCTTGGAAGGTACAACCATGGTGAGTATGGTTGGGCCTCACACTGAAAAACCCTGTCTCACTGTGCCAGGCTGAGTGGGCACTGTGACTGGAGTCCTCCGTCCTGTCACAGGAAGAGCTTTGCTGAGAGCAATCGAGCCTGACACACAGGGCAGGACTAGAGGGAGTAATTCAGTCTATCAGGCCCGAGGGAAGTGGCTGGCTGGACACAGGGGGATGCCTTAGAAGGAACAGATGGCCACTTGCCCAGGGAAAGCTGCTGGCTGTCGGGTCTGGACAGAGGTGAAACCTCACAGGGTGCTGTTAGGCCTGTCACTCGGAAAACGCTGTGGAGAAAGTAAGCTGTCACGCAGGGTGAGATAGCCTCGGGGGCCAGAGACATCTGCCACGGAAAGGAAGCCTCCGTGGACGGGCCTGCCGCCCAGCCCGCCCCTTCTGGCATTCTGTCTTCCCCACAGGGAAGGGTGGGGAGTAGGCGGTTGGGGGTAAGGGATGGGGATGGGCAGAGGCACTAACGTGGCACTCCTTGTCCTTACCCTGATACTCCAGCTTGAATCCTGGCCGGTTCTGGGAGTGGTCGCTGTGGAAATACACGGTGGTCTCGTGGGACGTGGACAGCAGGGAGCCAGGGAGCTCGCCCCCACTGAATCTTCCCATCATGCGGCTGGTCTCGTAGGGCCCGTTCCGGATTTCTATGAAGTCGTGGTTAGGCTCGGTGGAGAAGTTCAGGAACTGGATGTGAGCTCCTGGGAGCAAGACAGAGGCAGACAGTGCCCAAAGCAACACAGTCCCGCCTCAAGGGTGCCGCTACGTGAAAGCATCTCCTGCCAGAGCCCACGAGTCCCCGCGGCTGGCTTCCCACCCGGCCGCAGCTCCCAGAACACACTTTGGGAGTTGCTGGTCCAGCCAAGTCTCTTGCCTTCAGATAGGATTCAACTTAAGAGTATGTTACTAATTCAAAAGTAAAGGCATCAGTCATTTCAGAGCTCCACTGGAGTCCGTTTTATTTTAATAAAAACAAAGTTCAGGGCTTCTAATTTGTGATTCATATGTCTAATGTAAGTATAAAGAGAGTTTTGCTAAAATCAACTTTTTACTTTAAAATAACACCCTCCCTACTTTAATTCAAAGACATGACCTTCAATAATGCTATTTTCTAGAAACCTTAAGAAAATTCAGAAATATAAGGCTTAGAAACATACATTATCCCACCTGTTCCATTAAGAGGCCACATGAAGTTTACACTTTGGGCTCTTAGTGGATGAATAAAGATCTCCTAGCAACCCGACAGGTGAAATGAATCTAATGAAGCCATTAATGTATATATTAATACACTCTTTGGAGAATGGGGGTGGGAACATGAATATAAGTTTATTGATGAGATTTTTCAAAATTAGATTACTATGGAAAATGTTATTGAAGAACTATATTTACTGAGCATAGGGAAATGCCCACAATGTATTGTTAATGGTGAAAATCAGAGAGCAAAATGGTATGCAGGATACAGTTCTAATTTTTGCATTAAAAACATGGAAGAATATTCACTCATTTGCTAACGATATTTACTGAACATCTGCCATGCAGCAGGGCCGTGCTAGACATCACACGGGATGAACAAGATCAAGGAAGTCCTTCATGAGAATTACACTCTAATGGCAGAGGACTAGGCCGTCAGTGATTATCTCTGCATGATGGGATTGCAGACGGGTCTTCATTTTAAAAATCTGCTCATCTGAACTTTCTAATTAGCTCAGAATGAGCACATATGTGTCTTTTTTTTTTTTTTTTGCATCTGGTTATTTAAAGAACAAAATAAAGACGTGACATTTAGTGTTGAAGCCCCTTTGTCTCCTGCCCTGTTCCAACCCTCTCCTTCCTTCCACAGAAGCAGCCACTAACGTGAATTTGGAAAATATCCTTCCAGTTCACGGTTGTGGATTCCTAAGTATATCTGGGTTTATGTGTTTTAAACATTTACATAAATGGTATTATACTGTACATACATTATTTTTTACATACTATTGTGTTTTTTCGAGGTTTATCCATGTTAATATACAAAAATATAGTTAATTCATTTTAACTACATGTTAATTAATTCCATTTTATGAATTATCTGACCACACAACTCACTTCCCTACTAATGAACACGCAGATTGTTTCCAAATTCCAGATAATTTTGCAATGAGCAAGCATCTTCGTACATATAATCTGGGGAGCCCATGCTGTGCCTTCTCTCGCCCACACATCATCCGCTTGCACCAGAACACTGTGGACTGCTTGCCCTTCGAAGGTGCTCTTTAAGTTGCAGAATCTCTGAATGGAGCTGTGCGGAAAGAACTGGACTGTGACCGACATCTAGTGGCAGAAGCATGTAGATGTGGTGGCTCTTTACACACTGAAACCAGGTGCCATATCAGGGACTGGGTTGGAATCCAACATTAATTTGAATGCAAGGGATCGATCTGGGCCTCTGCGACTGGACCCTGCAGTAGACTTATTCCCCAAAGCCTGAATAAGCACCTGCAACTTACAGACTGAGATCTCGGGGGCTGAACATAAGGACTTACAGCAAACAGTCATCTTATTTAAACTTCTGTTTGTCATTGGATGTTTCCCTCTCCCCTGATTCTGTCATCTCAGGTTCTGCTGCCCCAAGACTTGATGCAGAGACACAGGGTCTCCCAGATCCTCTTTCCTTAGTGTCTCAAAATCTAGAGTCTCCCAAGGCTGCCAAAGTTGTCATTATTTTGCACCCACTTTCCTTGAGAAGATGGTACTAAATAGAAGACTCCAACTTTCAAAATGTCACCAACCTCTCTCCTTCCCTCCAACCAGATTTAGAAGGCTAGTTAGACTGCTTTCTCCCGAAAGCTCCTTCTCTAATCAGAAGACACACTCCAGGCTGAACAATAAAGGATGAAATGGGTGATCTTCGTTTCTGAGGCTCACAGACTGGGCCCTCCCAGGCCTGTGCAGGAATAATCCCCTTGGGACATTTCTTTTCTAGAAGCAGAGCAACGACTTGTGCAAGATGTACGTGTACAGCCCATCCGTTCCACATCAGCACAAAGCCTTTATCACTTCAACATACATATTTTGGGTTAAATTATATTCCCAGTGCACAACATCTGGATCACCAGCAATTTAATTTTGTATCCACATCAATGTCCTCCACCCCCCGACAACCTCCATACCTGGCACACTCCACCAAAAGGAAAAAAAAACCCTTCCCCATCTCTGGGCCAGCTAGAATGTACGTATGAAGAATGCAAACTCAATTTCATATTGGCTTTGGCTCAATTTAATTAGGATGATAAATTGGATATCGGAGTTTAAAGTACAACTTGAGGTCCAGTCTCTTGTAAAACATATTTTTTTTTTCTTTTCTAACCATGCCTGAGTAATTACTCATTCCACATTCCTGGATTTTAGTTCATTATTCAAACCATAATAACGGAAACCCCTAAGATTCCACCCCTCCCATACTTTCATCTCTGCCATTCCTAATCGATCTTCATGCCTGTACAAGAGGTCAACAGACCAGAAAACAGAGGCAGAGTGCTAAACTGACTGGGCCAAGGTTACGCAGAGAGATTTCAGCAGACAGTTGTTTTATGCTCAAGGGCCTGGGCGTGAAACCCCGTCTCCTCCAGGGGTTGCGGACACTTACCAAAGCCCACGGGCAGGGCTATCGTCCAGGCGCAGTCCATGTTACTGGGGTAGTTGCCTGGGAAACCTGGGCTCAGGATCACCCCCTCCATTTCTTCCACCGTTCCCCCACACTGCGCTGTGACAATGACACAAGACAGGGGTTAGGAATCAAGGTGTGGTACAAGGCCATGCCAACATTTGGAAGTTCCCTTAGAGCAGCAGATTTTAACCTTTCATGACTCATAAATACCTTTGAGAATCCAAAGGAATCCCCCTAAAAAAACTGCACACATGGGCAAAATTGAGTATGTAGGTTCAGGAAGGGAAGCACATCCTAGGACTGCCTAGGAGTCTATAAACCCACGTTATGGACTCTTGAGCTTGGGCATGCCCTTCACAGGTCAGTCCCCTTAGTGAGGACAAGCAGGAGAAGTAAAAGTGGTCTGCGCCACGTCTGACCACCCCCAGGGCTCCCTCTCCTCACTGCCTAACACGCTCTTCCAAGATGGCAGAAAAGGGACAAAAGAAGAGGCCTGGTATATGGCCCCTCCCCACCCTGGGCCAGGCACTGTGCCGGGCTCTTTACAAATACATATCATATGGAGCAGGGTGGCAGGGTGGTCAGCAGGTGAAGCTCACCACCAGCCCCCCTCGGAAAAGTGACTGTGATGAGCATTCCATGGAAACCAACCATGAGAGTGACCTGAGGCTTGGGGACATCTGACACGCCGATCAAGGTGATTTCAGGGTCATCTGAGGACGCAGGACTGGGGCACCACTGCAGCCCAGTCAGTCGGCATCAATTCTTTGCTTTCATGTCTTATTACGAAGAGGTCGTGTGAGCGGAAAGGGGTTAGCCAGCCACGGAGGCCCAGAGAAAGGAGCGGAGCAGAAGGATGGGCAGGTCCAGGCAAGTGCTTTCCGGGGAGAGGGTGGCTCGGCAGATGGACCAGATAACAGTGCAGACCAGGCTCTGGCCTTGACCACCTGGGTCGCAATTCCACTTTCACTTCCTATGGGGCCTTGGGCAAGTTCTAACCCCTCCAAACCTCAGTTTCCCCCAACTGTAAAATGGAACTAGCCACAGCACTTATCTAGCAGGGTTGTTACGAAAGGACCACGCTTCACATGGGACAGGGCTGGTAGGCGTGATAAAGCCTCAGTGGACAGCAGCTGCTGTTACTATGAAGACCTTGGCAAGGTCTCTGTCGTATAACGGGGGGGGAGTGCCTTGTGCTGACCCATCACATTTCTGACCTGTTGTGCAGATGACCAGGCCCTGCACCCTGATGAAATCACAGAAGGAAAATGCCATTGTGCCCAAGTGACACTCCCTTGCCTCCTCTCACTCCCTACCCCAAGGTCAGCCTTAGGGCACTTTACTGTTACCTGGGCACCTAGAGAACCTGAGGTTTCTATTCCTGACTCTGCCACTTTCTTTTTAATCTTAAAAGACTTAGATTTCCTATTTGCAAATGGAAGGTAATTGATACCTCCCCTGAAGGTATCTGAGGAAACATGGCGCCCCCTGCCTCGCATACAGTAGATGCTCAACAGACACTCATTTCCCCTTGTCTCCCTGACCAGAAGGCCCCAAGGAGGGACACCTGTCTTTTCTTCTGTCTGTTGATCTCCTCATCCATCATTGCTTTAGCACAGGGTAAGAAACAAAACTGAGTTATGTCCTTGTTTCACGTGTAACTCTTGGCATTTCTTTATTAGCAGATTTATCTCTCTGGCCCACAAAAAGTCACAGGGGTAAGCCCAAAGTACCCAGAAGTTTCATTTGGGGTCTGGAGATAAGTTCATGGGGAATAAGAATGATCATCATCATATTATCAAATAAGCAAATCTCTTGCAATGTTTCATTTGCTGGGCAGAGGTTTCCAAAAGTCATGGCAGTCTTAAATGAGAGTTGAAGATCATAAAAGCATCAGTCTAAAACTATTGACTTGGGACAAACCTGGAATAAGAAACATTCTTCTGGTTTGAACTTGAACTCGACGATATGACCCTGAACTCAAATCCCTGGGAGGAAATGGATTTGCATGAACTGTGAGGTCTGGGCTCTCTTACCAATACAGAGCGGAGGAGGGTAGTTCCAGCGCCGCACGGTTCCGGGCATGCAGGAGATGTGGGAGTGGCCCTGGAGGAATCAGGAAGAGGGGTGGGCTAGCTGCCTCCAGCATGACTGCATGTGCAACCCAGAACGGGGGCTTGTGCAGGGGCCTCACGTTAAGGAACAAGATGCGCAAAGACACACAGATCCACCGTCGGGTGGCGATAAGGCAGAGGGAGAGAGATTTCGGGGAAGGACAATTATTAACAACCATTACTAAAGAATTCTCATTACTAGAGGTTTCCTTGTGAGGTTCCTTTAATTACTAAATTCTCTGATGGCCTTCAAAGGGAAATTAAATTTTCCCAAGCCGACTCAAACCCAACTTTGCAGGAACACGCTGGAGTCTGGCTTATGCCAAATTGTTAAAGTCAGCAGAGTTTGTCTTTTGCATGAACAGCTCCAGGAGGGAATAATGGTCCCCAAGAGAACTGGTGGCTGCTCCCTGTTCTTTGGTGACTGTACTTGGCTGGTGCAAGGCTGGCCAACCACATCCCAGGGGACACCTGTCTCCTGTCGGGGTGTCAAAGGGAGGTACCTGGAGGGCGTATCCCGGCTCACACTGGAAAGAGACCACGTCATTCACCAAGTAGCGCTCTCCAGTCTTCACCCCGTTACTGGGCACAGCAGGTTCTGGACAACTGCTCAGGCCCACCGCTAGACAAGACAGAGACAGTCGGAAAGGAGAATGGGCCAGCCCAGCAGACCAGCGCCACAGTAGGCTGTGTGATGCTGGCAGCAGGAGGAGAAGGAGTACCTCCAATTTGTGCTTTCTCTCTGCCTCTGGGCTGGGGCTTCCTCGCCCTCTTCACCTTGCAGCACACAGAGAAAAATGGAATGTTTACATGGAACAGAGGCTCAACAGGCCAAAGCTCCTTGGGGCAGGAGGGTGTCATCCCAGGGACTCTGGCTGCCTTGCCCTTCCACCGAGCTCTGAGCTAGGGAGCTCCCCAGCCCTGTACACCCTCAGACTTCTCTGCATGGGCTCCTGCCTCCTACTCTTGACCTCCCTCTGCCTTCCTTACCCTAAGGAGAAGGAGACAGTTCCTGCAGGCTGAGACATGAGGAGAGGCAGAAGAAAGGTGCAAAGGAAGTAGGGCATCTCAGCAATGCTCTGGGCAGACTGTCCTGGGGCGCTTTGCTAGTGGATAAGACTCTCCACTGGTTTATTTCTCCCATTCTGTTTTCAAGGTCAAGCCAGACCCTTCCTGGGAGCGGCAGTGGTGGCCACTCACACTTTGCCTGCCATGGTCAGCTCTGGCCTCACTTAGCACCAGCCCGTTAACAGGGACCCTCTCGTCACTACACAGAGCCACTGCTGTTCCAGACCGCCCTGCACTCACAGGCAACTTGGGTTCCTTAAAATCTCTCCTTGGATCATGGGACAGCCTTGCTCAGCAATGTGAAGCAGGTCCCCATGGCCTGTTACGTGGAATCCAACCTTCTCATCCTGACATCTAGGACCTTCACCATCTTGGCCTGGTCCCTTTTCAAGATCACTTCCATGGACTCTCAAGTCCTCCTTCACTCCCCTTTCTTGACTCTTCAAATTCAACCACATTCATTTATTCCTTATTCTATACCTGGCATGGTACACAGCGCTCTGCTAGAACACACACCCTGACCTTCCACGGCCTCCCCTCCCTGCCTGCCACAACTTCATCACTGGGGCAGCACTCCCTGAGCACCTCCCATGAGCAGGGTGGGGGCCAGTGAATCACACACGTCCCCTCATACCCTTCAAGCAGGTCTTGACATCCCGTTTTACAGATGGGACACGAGCAGAGAGAGGCCCAAGAACATGCCCCTAGTAGCCACAGAGCTGAGATTCAGATCAAGCCCAGCCTGACCTCCAGTCAGCCTGACCACTCGGGTCTGCCCAAGTGAAGGCCAAACCCTGAGGCCACATGAGCTTGTCTGCCCTGCTCTGCCTGCCACCTCTCCTGAAATCACCCTCTTTCTGCTTTCAATCCCCTCCTGGCTGTCTCCCACACAGCATGCGGGAGTGAAGCAGCTCCCTACTGGGGGCTTCCAGCCTTTCCTGTGCCTCGCAGGAGCCCACCTACATGTGTAGGTGCTTTGGATGCACTATGTAAATTTCCATGTGTTGCTGGACTGGGCTTGCAGGGCATCTCTCAAGGGGCAAGGGCTGCAAGACTTGGGGGCAGGCAGAGAGTAGCTGCAAACCGAGTTCTCTACCAACTCCCAAGTGGTCCTCCTCACCACGGGCCTCAGAAAAGGGAGGAGGGCTGACTGTGGGTTTGGGTCTGACCCTGGGCACCAGCATGGCTTGTGAGATGGCAGAATCAGCCCTCCTGGTGGCTCCTTTGGGGGATACAGGCTCCCTGAGAAACCCATGTGTACCCAGTGCCTGCAGGGAGCCAGGGGTTCATGGAAAAGGAACAAGGAAGGACTGGTCAGCTGAGGCTCCCAGCCCCCAGCCCACCTTTTTGTGCAGCAGGTGATGGGTCCGCATGCCGCAATGAGATGAGACTCTGACAACTACATGTGCTTTTGTTTCCTTCTGTGGGAAATTTACGTACAGTGAAATGCACAAATCATACCTGTCCATGTTGTAATCGACAGAACTGTGAGTGCACATGTGCTGAGATTGGAGCTGGCACCTGTATAACCCACACCCCTCCCGACACTACAGAATGTTGTTATTAGTCTAGAGATTCCCTCATGCTCCTTCCAGACAGTTTCTGGCCTACACGTGCTTTTAAGATGTGGATGTGATGTTTGGAAATCAAGGATGTTTGGGGCCTATGTCCAAAAATCTCAGCAGCTGAGACAAAAGACCCCAAAGACAAGCATTAAAACAATCATCAAACTACTTTGAAGCACTTAGTCTTGTCATTTTGTCTCTTTCTCGCCTGCCAAGTAGAACCAACTCAGTGTTTAGAGGGGTGGTCACAACTTAGCGACCAGAGACCCACATACTGGAAAGGCAGTGGACAGAAGAAGGAGCAGCAGAGAGAGAAAGGGACACAGCAAGGACAAAAGAGTGTGGTGGGGGAAAAATGAAATGGGGAGAGAGACGTGGCCAGAGAGAGAACAAAGGAGGCTGATGGAGAAAATTCTAATTTCTCTTACACTGCACAGCTTGATTTTATTTAAGCCATGCTACAACAAAAGAAAAAAAAAATTTTATCATATGTAATTTATTACTTTTGCAAGCATATTGCTCCATTTCCATTTCAATTAAATAAACATTAAATATGAATCATAGCCGGGGATGTGACTTTTCAGTACCCTTCAAAAATATTTGCCTCTATGATAGAGTTAATTCTCCATCCTCTGTGCCCTCTTTGTAGATTATCTTACAAGACAAAATGTAACTACAGGGTCCTGGCTCCCAGGAATTCTAGTCTCCAAATACCAATGAGGACCTCTGTTCCCCTCCTAGCTCTTCCCACTGTGTGCGGACAGCACATGAGAAGTGTCAGCTACCGTGGAAACTGCCAGTTCCCTTGGACAAAGAAAACTGAGAAGAGGTGAATTTTTCCTGGGAATGAGGCAATAGAATGACAAAGCCATTTAGGAAGGAAATGTATCTTTGGAAGAAGAAAGAATAGAGGAGATTCTAAGGAACATTCAAGGACTTGAATTAAAATATTGGATAGAGAAACAAAATTGGCAAAAACTCTAAGGAGAGGGTAAAAGGAAAAATGTGACTTATTCAAGAAACCCAGGGGACTTTACTCCACCAGGTGAGTGAAGCTTTAAACATCTGCAGGGAGGAAGTCCCTGTCCTACCCTCTTCCCCTCAGGGTCTTTGCTTTTGGCCATTCTAGGTCTTTCTTGCCAGGTGCACATGGCAGTCCTTTCAGGTGATGAGTTTCTTTGGTCCAGCTCCAGTTATCAAGCACCTAGATAAAGTTTTTTCATTTTGGATGGTGCTGACCAATCAGGGACCTAGCACCAGCTGGGCCTTCTGTCTGCACGGGCCCATGCTGTCATGGGTGGTCAAGCCAGCCATGCCTTCCTGCATTTTTTACTTCTCATTCCAAATCTAACTCTGCCATCCCCTTCTGTAAGGCCTTACCTGGCTAGGTTTAGCTCCATTCCTCTGTACTTCCTGAGTGTCTTAGGTTGCACTAAAATGACTGTTTCCATGTCTTTCTCTCCTCCTAGACTTTGTGCTTTTGAAGGCAGGGACTTTGTATCATTTATCTTTGTTATGTGGGTACCTAACACAGGACTTGGCACATTGCAGGCGCTCAATGTTCCTTCATGACATTTCTATCTCCACCTGCCCCAGGTAGAAGTGACCATTCTCTCCTTTGAACCACTGCTCTACCATCTAGAGACACTCATGCGAGCACCTGTAATGCTGTGGTGCACTTCTCCATCTACGTGTCTGCCTCTCCCTAGTGGACCTTGAGGGGACGGACCCATCTTGATATTACCCAGTCCTGACAAAACCCAGCATTGCACCTGGCACATTGTAAATACTCAGTAAGTATTTGCTAAATAAATGTGGAACAAATGCTGCTGGAAAGGGGATGGGGCAGGCAGTCCCAGGATGCAAGCAGTCTCCCAGAAGACACATCCACAGCTTTTCTGTTCAGAATATTTAGTAGTGGGCACCTAGGGGTGCTGGAAGCCAGGAAGTAAGGGTTAGAGCTTGCAGGGAGAAATTGGGTAGAAGAGGAGTGAAGTATCAATGACGGGAAGAACTCTAAAGATAACTGCATCCCAGAACTAGAGGTTAGAGAGGCCAATTTTTAGGATTAGGGGAGGAAAGCACCTCCATCTTCTCATATCCTAAATTGTATACTGGGGCCTAGGCCAGTCACCAAGCCCCCTTCCCCCTCCTGGTGTGGGCACTGGGCAAGAACATAGGTTTTTGAGTAACAGATATCTGGGTGAGAAACCAGCTCTGCTGTGCAGCCTTGAGGAGGTTTCAGACCTTCTCTGTGCTTCAGCATCCTCACCTAGGTTTGTGGTCAGGCTTAAGTGGGATGGAGAATACACAGCCCCAATATTAGCTCAGAGTGGGGACTTGGTAACCCTTAGTTCCACCCTGAACACCATACACAGCTGGGACCTCAGATTCTCACTTTTGTACTCCAAGTGGAAGCCAGCTGCAGACACGCTGATGTCTGAGTAGAAGTGAAGGTAGAGCTGGTTGGAGGTGCTGTTCAGAAGGGCAGGCACGGTTGTTCCTAGGGCAAGAACACCAGGGTCATTGAGGTTTAGCTCCTCCAGCCCCCCCCTTCTCCCTGTTCCTCTTGCTTTTGCCACCTGCTGACATTCTGCTCCAAAGGCCCCCAAATGTCCCCAGTGATCAAACTCACTAAATGACAAATTAGCACCCCTCAGAGGGCTAGGTCTCCAATGGCCAAGGGAGGAGAGACCACAAAGCCCTTCCTGCAAGATGAGCAGTGGCAGAGCTGTGTGCCTGTGGGACAGTGAACTCCTCAGGTGGCCTATGAGTTTGGTCCCCTCCTGCCACCTTCAGAAAGACTCAGGCATGCATTATTCTTTGGACAATCCAGCACTGTGGACAGTTTTTCTGGGGCACACGACTCCTCTTTATATCTTGACAGCCTAGAGTTCTGGGCTAAATGATTCAGATAATCACCCTGGCCATTGGGCAAAAACATGCGCCATGCTCCATCAGAAGTCTGCCATGGCAATGGAGAATGATGTACCCACTTTGGAAAACCATTTGGCTGTTCCTCAAAAACTTAATCATGGAATTACCACATGACCCAGGAATTGCATTCCTAGGTATATACCCGAGAGAACTGACAACACATGCTCACACAGAAACTTGCACATGAATGTTCATAGCAACATCAATCACAATAGCACAAAAAGTGGAAATGACCCATCGACTGATGAGTGGATAAACAAAATAATGGTATATCCACATCATGAAGTGCTGACACATACTGCAACCTGGTGAACTTTGAAAACATCATGCTAAGTGAAAGAAGCCAAACACAACAGGCTACATATTGTATGATTCCATTTATATGAAATGCCTGAAATAGGCAAACCCACAGAGACAGACAGTAGATTAGTGGTTACTGGTTACCGGAGGCTGGGGCACAGGGGCAAGTGGGGTGACGAGTGAGTGACAGCGGGGGTTTCTTTTTGGGGAGATCAAAACGTTCTGGGATTAGGCAGTAGTAAGGGCTACAGAACCTGGTGAATATACTGAAAACCATTGAAGTGTCCACTTTAAAATGGTGAATTTTACGGTATGTGAATTATATCTCAATGATGATGATGACAATGTCTACCACGACCCTCCGGATTGGAAGCCACCTTACCTGAGAAACTCCCCAGCATGGTTACAGTGTTATCTGCACCGTCAAACACCTCCAGGGAGTCCCAGTTCTGCTCCGTGACAAAACTGATGACCTGAATCTGGGAGGCAGCAGGATGGCACTGTTGGCCAGGCAGCCAGTGTCGCTTCCTTCTCCCTCTTGGCTTACCCTGGCTTAGGGCTTGGCAACAGCCAGCACCTCTGGGTGGCCACTCGCCCGACCATGCCCCTACCTGGATGCCAGCGCCTTCGGGGACCATGATCTTCCACACGCAGTTAAGGCTGTTGAGGTACGGCTCTGGGAAGCCGGGGGACAGGATGGTGCCCCTGCGCTCCGTGAGGTTGCCGCCACACGGCACTGCGGGGAGAGGCAGCTGCGGTCAGAGGCTCCGCAAGCAGACTGCTCCTCCCGGCCCCACCTCTGCTGGTGACCCCTGCCCGTGGGGCTTCTTCCTTCGTGCCCCAGCCCCGCCTTCTCATTCTGTTCTGTGCTCCCCTCAGGGACTTGGACCCCCAGTTCCTCCCTTCACACGCGTCCCGGCCCCAGGACCCCAGGCCGTCTTCACACCAACCGGCAGGACTGGCGCTTCCGCCTGGACGTGTCGCCTGCCTAGGCTACGCCGGTGGGAAGGGGCTGCTGTGTGTCTTGGGGCACGTGCTGGGACTTGCTGCCTCCCGCAGGGAGAAGGGACTATTTTCTGCTCCCCCGAGGCCCCCTCCCCAGCCCGGCTGTCCAGGCACTCACCCACACACGTGGGCGCAGAGACGTTCCACTGGGCCAGGGCCCCAGGCACGGGAAGGCACTCGATCTCTGGGGACCCCTGCAGGGCGTATCCGGAGCTGCATTCGAAGCGGACGACGGCCCCCACAGAGAAGTCGCTGCCCAGCCTCTTGCCATAGCGGGGTTCTGGCACAGAGCTGCACTGCGTGGCGCTGGTTCGGGGCACCGCTGTGGGGGACAAGGGCACCGAGGGGCAGGCCTCATCCCTCTAGAACCTGGCCCCGGGATGGACACGCACGGGACTGGAACAAAGACAGTCTGGATGGGACCCTGAGAGGCTCCCAGTTCAGGGGTGGGGACTGTCTAGAACGAGGTCCGTTTTACTTAAAGACGCTTGGACATCCAGTCTCACAGCACAGCTGCTGGAGACCATGGGAGGCGGCATGAGCCCCCGGCCCAGACTTTAGGCCCAGTTTTGTTCTTTGCCTTCCCAGTGATGCCCCTCACTGATCAGGGTCCCACAGCCCCCGACAAGGAGAATGAACTGCCCTTCCCCCTCCACTTTCAGTGCCTTCACCCTTGCCTCTGGCCTGTCCTCTCATGCACCTTAAGAGCCTTCCGGGAGCCCTGCCTTCCATGATCTGAATCTTCTCTCCTACTTCCCATGGTGGTAGAAGATGGGACCCTTCAGCCCCGGCTCCAGGGATGACATCCCTTATGGCTGGACTACCCCTGCGCCTATGGGCAGACTACCCCTACATCTGTGGGAAGACTACCCCTGCGTCTATGGGAGGACTACCCCTGCACCTATGGGAGGACTACCCCTACAGCTAAGGGAGGACTGCCCCTGCACCTATGGGAGGACTACCCCTACATCTATGGGAGGACTACCCCTGTGCCTATGGGAGAATTATCCCTGCATCCGTGGAAAAACTACCCCTGGGTCTATGGCAGGACTACCCCTGCACCTGTGGGAGGACTACCCCCAGGCCTATGGGAGAATTACCCCTGTACCTATGGTAGGACTACCCCTGTGCCTATAGGAGGACTACCCCTGTGCTTATGGCAGGGCTACCCCTACATCTATGGGAGGACTACCCCCATAGGCTTATGGGAGGACTGCCTCTATGCCTATGGCAGGACTACTTCCGCACCTATGAGAGTACTACCGCTGCACCTATGGGAGGAGTATCGCTGGGGCTATGAGTGGACTGCCCCTGTGCCTATGGCAGGACTATCCCACATAGGAAATATAGTCATCCTGGGCAGAGCCAAATGAATAGGACCATGCTTAGATCCTGGGCCCTACAAAGGTGGATGTTTTCCTGGATGAGGGGAGGTTGGGCCTGCCATTGAAAATCAGGGTGCACCAAACTTTGCCTTTCTGGGCCAGTAAGAAAGATAACTAACATTGATGAGCTACTTGGTACCAGCTATTTTATGAACTCTCTTTTAATCCTATCAGTGAGATATATTATTAACCTCATTTCACAGGTGAGCACACCGGGGCTTGGAGATGTGAAGTACCTGGTGCCCAGCTAGAAAGTGGGGGCTGCGATTCAGATCTATGTCCACCTCACGTCATAGCCTGTATCTGCCCCACCCCTGTACTGTGCCTTGTAGACAAAACCAAATCCACGGGTGGGAGTCTAGGGAAGAGGCTGGGCTGGTGTTCCCAGTGCCATCTGGACCATGCCAGTCACTGGAGGAGTATGAGGGGGAGGAAGAAATTAGTTTCCCATGTCTGATTTCCTTCCTCATTTGACATAGAGCTTGCTCTAAGAAATGTCTGTTGGGTAAACGACTATATAAAATTCAACAGAATTTCAGGAAATTCCCCCACAATGCAGTAACTACCCCCAAGCACTCTGAGAATAAGGCTGAGACTAGGGGTCAAAGATCCCTGTTTCCTTGGTCACTAGTGCCCTAAGAACAGAGATCGCCTTTCCCCCTCTGGCGTCTGTGTCCTGCATACCTTGGTAGACAAAGTGGAAACCTCTGGCTGGGACTGGGCCTTTGGCACTGAACTTGATGAGAACTTGATTGGAGGTGGCCAAGGGCAGCGATTCTCCTGCCGAGATAAGGGGCGGGGAGGGGAAGATCATGAGTCCAGCAGTCTGGCCCAGCAGATAAAATCCCACCAGGAAGCAGAGGCTGCCAATACCCCACGCAACAATCCCTTCCACATTCTAGGCCTTCCAGAAATGAAACCTCACATTTTACTGCACTCCCCAGTTTAAAGTTTACAGAAGGCTTTTGCACCCACGGTCTTAGCGTGACCTGTGGTCACTGTGAGATTGGCATGACAGAGCTCAGCACCCTCATATAATAAAGCAAGAAAGGGAGGTTCAGTAAGATTAAATGGCCTGGTAGAGCGAAGAGGGCTGCTAAACATGTGTTGGGCCACAGGGATGGAGAGAGTGACTGTTACCAAGCTGACTCGGTGGTTTACTTGGAAAACTGACATTCAATCTGATTTAAAAAAAAAAAAAAAGGCACTGGCTTCTGGGAAAAAGTATCATGTGATCATTTGAAAGCAGCTGGCCTTTCCAAGACCACGCCCCCTTCCACCCCTCGAAATGATCAAAAACAGAGCACTTATATAATTCATTGCTCATACTAGGACACTGGAGAATCAAAGGAAGTGCTATTAATAATTATGCTGGGACAACCAAATGGAAACTGGGACTGTCCCAGGCAAACCAAGATGTCCTGTTACCCAACCAATGCCACACAAACTGGGGGAAAACCTGCATGGGTACGGGAAACTGGGGGAGGCAGACAGCCTGTGTAGCAGAAGACGAAGGCGCATCTTCTGCTTGGTGTGGTACAGGTGGCCCAGGGGACAGATAGTCCCAAGTGTACCCACAGCCATGGAGTATAGTCACCTTCCTGGGGCAGCCCAGGGAGAACACAGTGGAGGCAATGGCATGGCCACTCTGCAAGCTGCTTCTTGGGACCCCCGAGAAGGGCTGCAAGCCCACTGTCAGAATGGAAGTTGGGGTCACAGAGAGCCAGGCTACATCTCCACTGCAGTGAGGGCTGGAGGAGGGACCCACCAAAGAGACCCTGGGAGGTCCCCGCCAGTGCTTCCAGAAAGTCCATGTGATGCTACTGACCATGGGAGCAAAGGGCCTTGTTCAAAGCACCCTTAGGTTGACATGTGACCCAGAGGGCTGAGCCTGGCTGGGCGTCACTGCCCCAGCTAACTTCTGGCTGCCAAAGCAAAGAGATACTCAGGAAGACAAAGCCTCTCTTGATCACCGCCATCGCCAGCGCCTCCTCCAGTGGATATGAGCAGAGTGAAGCCTCACTTTTCCATCCACACGTCATTCAGCCTGACAGAGGGGGATTGGGACCCCATGATCGCTCACAGAAGCCATGTTGGCTTTGGCCCTGGACACACGCAGGCCTCCCGCTCCAGGAGAAAGCACGTCATAAACTCACTGGACGTAAGAGAGGATTTCAGTTCTAAGGAAAGAGACCGCTCTGAGAAGTCAAAGCAAATATTTTTATGAGAATTACAACAAAGAACAGACAAAAGTCTCAGAAGAGTTTCAGTCATGGTTGTCACAAGATTAAATCTAGCACTGCGTCTGTGAAGTCAGAGGAAGAAGGATTTGGGATTATTAAAAGCCACAAAGAAATGAGAAATGCTAGCACAGGGCAGCTGGATTTCACAGAAACTGAAGAGCGAAATGGAGATGAAATTTGGGAAATTCTCCCAGAATCTACAAGAAAAGGATAAAGAGATTAAAACAATGAGAGAAATGATAAGCAACAAGGAAGATAGATGAAAAAAAAATCCAATATGCACATATCAAGAATTCCAGAGAGAGAGAAGACAGAGACATTGAAGAAGAAAAAAATAATTTAAGAAAGAAGATACCTTTCCTAAGACTTTGGGTTCAGACTGAAGTAAAATTTTCCAAGTGCCAGATCTAATTAGTGAAAAGAGATTTCTAGCAAAACACATTCTAGAGGGCTTTTTAATTTCAAAAAGAAAGAAAAATATGAAACTCATATAGACAGAAAAGCATAGGTTACTTACAAGGACAAAGAATCAGGTGGGTCCCCAATTTGTCTGTATGATTAAATGTTGGAAAATAGCAGAACATTTACTGCAGTTTTGAAAGATAAAGTTTATGATCCCTAATTTGATTTGCAATCAAGTTGTCATTTATATGACATGTCAAAAGGCAGGCATTCTCATATACACAAGGTGACAGAAAGTACTGTGGTTATAAGCCATACTTAAAAAAAACACACAACAAACCTAAGGTACGGAATTTAAGAACTAACAGGAATAAATATAAGCAGGAAAGTCATAATAAACATTGTTAATAAGGTAACAAAACTAAATGCAAATGTAACAACTTGTTCATGGGGAAGAATTCTATAATTTAAAACTAATTACTAATAACATTAATATAAAAGTCCAAATACACCTAAAAAAAATTAGAAATCAGAGATGGGTCATGTAAGAATGGAAACGTGAGGAAGCAAAATCAAAACAATGCAAACAGAAACCCAGAAAGAACAAAACTAGATGACAGAGATCAGAGCAAATATTTTGCTTATAAAGTATATCAGTAAACTTCCAATGAAAAGAAAAAGACTCTTGGAGAAAATGGGAGAAGATCTATCAGGCAAACACAGACACAAAAATGGTTAGAAACACAAGACAATAAAATACCACAATTGTAGTGGGAAATATTTTAATGCAACATTCTCAATCTTTGATATATCAAATAGGAAAGCACGAAGATTGCTGAGTAGTGGTTATTGAGCTTTTTTCCCCCAACACACCTCAGGGACAGGGACACAGTTCATTCTCATTAGTACCCATTGCTCATGATCAGTGTTTGTCCAGATGAGGAAAGAGAGACTCACTGTCTGAGTATAGTGATATTGGTATCTACAGCTCTTATACTTCCATCGATCTATCTAACATTTCTTTCTATTTCTATTGGTCCTGTACACCCATGTCTATACCTAGTCTACATCCATGTTTATATCTCTAGGTCCTAGAAATGTATGCCTGTCTCTTTCCTGTAGGTCCTTTACCTATCTTTATGTGTCTAAATCTACAGCTATACTTATATCTATTTACACTTGATCTTAGGCAAAAGGCTGAGGAGCGATACTTTTATGACTATTTTTTTTTTTTTTTTGAGACAGAATCTCACTCTGTTGCCAGGGCTAGAGTGCCATGATGTCAGCCTAGCTCACAACAAACTTAAACTCCTGGCCTCAAGCAATCCTCCTGCCTCAGCCTCCCAAGTAGCTGGGACTACAGGTGCATCACACCCGGCTAATTTTTCTATTTTTAGTAGAGAGAGGGTCTCACTCTTGCTGAGTTTGGTCTCGAACTTCTGACCTCAAGCGATCCTCCCTCCTGGGCCTCCCAGAGTGCTAGGCTTACAGCTATACTTATATCTATATATCTCTATCTCCTACCTACCTACCTGTCAAGAGATAGAGCAACCTACCCTGGGAGACCCTGATTTAGACTCTCGGTTGGGTGTGTATGTCTGGGCTGGTGGTATCAAAAAATCAGTTCACTGAGAATCACTGATATAATGGATTTGAATAACAAAACTGAGTAAGACTGATCTAACGCTGTTATAAAACTCACTCCTCACAATAACTCTAGGAGGTAGAACTTTTACTCTTTCCATTTTACAGATGAGGAAACTGAAGCTCAGAGAGATCAGGTGTTGTGCCTGAAGTCGCCTCACCAGCAAGCAGGAGAGCTAAGCTCGGAGTCCAGCTACTGTGACTGCACAGCCCCAGCTTGCAGTCCTGCCTCTCTACCCTGCAGGGAACACACATTCCTCCCAGATACTTAGGGAATTAAATAAATGTCCTTGGCTGCTGAGAGAATCTCATGTAACCCCCAAAGTATAATAGAAACGGTACAGGTCATATTCTCCAACCACATGGCAATAAAATGAGAAATTAATCCAAAAGTTTAAGACAACAATAACAAAATCTGTGCCCTTGAGGTAAAAGAAGAGACATTCTTAACCAACTCTTGGGCAAAAAGATTAAAACAACACATGCTGTCATGGGCTATTTAGAAAGTAATGATGATGAAAATAGTACATTATCAAAGTTTATGGCATGAAGCCAAAACTAGGCTTCGAGGTGAATATATTACTGTAAACATGCCTTTATTATATGGAGAAATTGAGGAACATAGCTTTCAAATCAAGAAGTTAGAGCAAGGAGAAAAAATAATCTGAAGAAAGAAAGGAGAAAGGAAATTATGAAATAAAGGTGGAGGTTAATCAGAAAATGACAACAAACTCCACAGAAAAATAGACAAGAATGGATAAATTGGAGCAATCAAAATTTAAAGAAACAAACAAACAAACAACAACAACAAAAAAACCACAAAGCATCTGATGCAGCTGAGAAAAAAGGGGACTATGAAGGCAGCATTCGGGAGAATAAATAAAGGCAGGAATCAAACCACTAATACAAAGGAGATTAAACATCATAGTGTACTACATAAACTATTTTGCTAAATTTAAAAGAAATTATGAAATGGATTTTTTACAGTAGACAAAATATCAACATCTATATTAAAGTAATGTACCTGAATAGGCCAATAACCATGGAAGAAAATAAAAGCAAAACCACTGAAAAGGAAGAGATAAAATAATGAGACAAATTTATTTGCAGATGATATTGCTTCTTGCTTGGAGGAGTCAGGAGAATGAGTTGGTAATATTAGCACCATTATAAAGAGTCCAGTGACTTTATAAAATGAATATGCCAAGAATGCCAGTTTTTGAATATACTAGCAAAGCCCAGTTAGAAAATATAACAGGGGAAAAAAAGATCCATTTACAGCAGCAACAAAAATCTCCATGAAATATCTAGGAATAAAGTTAAAAAAGGAATACTGCCTAAATGAAAATTATAGCACCTTCCCGAAGGCTAGGACAGATAAATAAACAGAGAGCCATACCATGTTCTTGGATGGGAAAAAGAGTTAATGTTACAAAGACCAGAGTTCTCCCTAATTTAATCTATGTGTTTTATGAAATCGCAGTCAAAATTTTGATGCAATGTTTTTAACCTGACAAAATGATTCTAAATTTTGTCTGGAGGCAAAAGCAAGCATGAATAGTCAGTAAAAAACTCAAAACAGAGAATGACTATGGGGACTTCTAGTACCATATGTTTAAAATTATTATAATAGTAAACACTGTTATAGTGTTACAACAATTAAAAGTTAAACAAGAATAAACAGACCCTTTGAAGAAAGGAAAGAAGGAAAAAAAAAAAAAACCAAACCAAAACAAAACAAAAACCAGACCCTTAGAGGAAATGGATGAAAAGTCTAGGAACAGACTGTTAACTTCATAAAAATTTAGTATATGTAAATCTGGCATTTTGAAAAGTCTGCTAGGACAACTGATTAATCATATTTGAAAGAATATGATTAGATTCCCTACATCGAATAAAAATCAAAATAAATTCTAAAGGTATTACAGCAATATGATGAAACTAAGAAGTAAAGGAAAACACAGAGGATTATTTATTTGATCAGCATAAAAGCCAAGGAGAAAACTATAACAGAAAACACTGATAGATTTGATATCATGGGAAATTTACATTTTCTCACATTAAAGCACCCTGAAGAAAATTATATAGCAAATGACAAACTGGAGGGGAAGGCTTTTTATAGCATATAACAAATACAATTTGGACCTCTATTCAATAAATAAGAAAATAAATGCTAATAGAAAAATTGACACAAATTCACAAATAAATTCACAAATAAAAAATGCATGGGCCAATAAACATTTATAGAAAGGCTAACCTAACTGTAATAAAAAAAGCAAAATCAGGAAATGAGATACCATTTTCACTTTTCAGACTGATGACACTTTTGTTTTTTTAATTACCTGGTTTTTGTGAGAATGAAACATGCCCTCTTACTCATTGTTGGTGAACAAAGTGACAAGATCGTTCCAGAGGGATACTTGACAATTTGTATAAAAAGCCTTAAATATCTCACATATCCTTTAACTTGGAAGTTCTACATCTAGATATTCTCAGGTCACAGATGTGTGTGAGGATATATGTCTAACACACTGAATTACTAACCATAAGAGTGAGAAATTAGAAACAATCTAAGTGTTCAGTAATAGGGAATTCATTACATAAATTTTAAATAACTATGTGAGAGACTATTATGCAGCATTTAAAATCCTATTCTAGAAGAAAAAAAATGACAGCCTAAAGCTCGCAGTGAATATTTCAATAAAAAACATGTATATTGGTTTGTTCAATAAAATATGTAAAAGATTAGGTCTAAGTAGATAGACTGGAAGGAAATACACTGCATCTTATCCGCGGCTCCTTCTTGGTGGTCTTTTTAATTCTCTATGTAGGTTGTTTAGTTTTGTCTCTAAGTTTTCCGCAGTGAAAATGCAGTATGTTTATAATCAGAATAAAAACGGGGGGTCTGATAAGCCAACAGGAGAATGCTGCTACACCACTTGGGGGCGGTGTGGACACAGCTTGGGTGAAGCCCCCTGCGACGCTCCCAGGAGCTGGCCGCTGCGTCGTAGAGACGGCACCAGGGCATGACACACACAGAGCTGTGTGGTTCCACCTGTGGACACGTCGTCGTGCTTCCAGAGCCTCCTTCCTTTTAACCAGCCACGGTGCCCCAGCACGCCACCGTCCCCACGCGGGCCGATCCCCGGGTACCTGTGTGGGAGCCGGAGAGGGAGCTGAGGAGCCGCGCGTGCTGGCTGTGGCCGTCGTGCACCTCCACCACGTCGTTGAGGGCCGTGTGGAAGAAGGCGAACTGGCCAAACACCACTGCGGGGGAGACACGGTGCGGAGAGCTCAGCGTGGAAGACCCGGCAGGCACGCTGGGGGCGAGCAGAGGGGACGGGGGTCTGGGGTCCCCAGGCCAGGAGGAGGGCCACCCAGAGAGAGTTAGCTGTTGGTTCGTGTTGCTCGCTGAGCCTTTCTACTGGCCGATGAGCACACTGGCAGGACACCCGGGCACAGGGAGGTGGGCCGCTGGGCAGGCCTGGGCTGACACATCGAGCGAGGACTGCACCCAAAGGTCCGGCCGGTGGAGGTGGCACTGCGCTAACCTAATTCTTTCCCAGGAATAAGCCCGTGAACGGGCTTTCGGTACCATGCCCCGTTTTCCGCGTGATCTCGGGACCGCCCATTCTCCCTTGCCTTTTCCTCAAAAGTCCAGCAGAACAGGGCAGCCCCTGGTTACGGCTCTCCCACAGCTAAGAGGAAGGGGGGTGGCGAGTAGCAGCCTTCTCCTGGGGAGGAGCAATTGTCTCTGGAACAGGCACATACCTCCCCTCATCTCCCTCTGGCAAAGCCCAGAGGGGAGAGGGAAAATGACATTTATTAAGCACCTACTGGGTGCCAGTCACGGACATCATTTTCTTTGGCCATGACTTTTCCGGATATTATCCATATTTTGTAGACAAGAATCTGAGGCACAGAGGTTAAGACAGTTCCCAAGGGCCACTCAGCTCACGTGGGGCAGGGGGCTGAAAAACCAGTGGCCACAGCCCTTATGAGTCCCCAGTCAGACAAGACCTAAGGGCCTGGCCATTTGATGGGTATTCAGGCCACCAGCTATACATTGCAAGGGGTTTCCTTAGCCCTCCCCGACCTGCCAGTTCCTGCTGCATGGGCTGGGGTCACTCCTGGGCCACAGTGGGCACAGCTCCCATTCAGCTACCCGCCAGACCCCAGGTAATTCTGCCTGCCCTGGTCTCCCAGTTGGCCTGGCGCATCTGAGGGCAAGAGCCAGGGCCGGCCCTTCTCCACTTTGGCTCAGAGCCTTTTGCATGTAGGAAGTAGGATGTATGTGTGTGTGTTGTGTATGTGTGTGGCATGTGTCATGTATGCATGCACGTGCTGTGTCATATGCCTTGTATTATGTGTGTTGTGTTGTATGTTGTGTGCAAGGGGGTATATTTGTGTTGTGTATGTTATATATGTTGCATGTGTTATGTGTACACGCAAGTGTATGTATTTTGCATGTTGTGTGCTGTGTTGTGCATATATATGCACTGTGTGCACTCACATGTCATTTATATGTTGTGTGTATCACGTGCATGCATGTTGTATGTTGTATATGTGGGCATGTGTTGTGTGTGCATTGTATATTGTGTTGCACATGTATGTGTGTTCTGTGTGCACACATGTATTGTTTGTGCTGTATATATTGTGTGCATGCATGTACATTATGTATGTTGTGTGTGCATGTGTTGTGTTGTGTTGCATGTGTTGCGTGTACATGTGTATGTTGTGTGCACATGTATATGTTGTATGTGTGTTGTGTTTGTGCACATGCGCATGTGAGAGCAGAGAGGGACTTAGGCCACGGAGCTGACTGCCTGATAAAAAAGCATTTGCAATGTCGAGTACAGTAGTGAATGGAATGAAGGGCTCTTAGTTCTCAAATCACGGGCAGAAGAGCAGAAGGAAGAGCACATGTCCACACCCTGAAAGTGGGTACTGAATTAGGGTTGGTGGCAGGGCTATCTCCGTCCTCTCCTCTCGAGTGGTGAACAGGATAAGCAAGGTCCCTGCATTCACAGAGTGTGCATTCTAGTGGGAAGAGACAGTCAAAACCTCCCCCAAAATTCAACCAAATGCTTAAGCAAATAGACAAAATAATTTCAGCTCGTGTTAAGTTCTGGGCATATGGATAGAATGATGGGGCAAGGCAGCCCACTCTAGATGGGAAATCAAAGAAAAGACCTCTGAGAAGATGATGCTAGTGCTGAGACCTGCGCTGCAGCTCAAGTCAGACCCAGAGGGAAAAGTCTTCCCCCCATCCCCGGGCTCAGCATCATTGGCAAAGAGAAGATGCTTGGGACAGATGTCCACATGCAGCTTTCAGCTCAATGCCACTGACCAGCCTTGGGGTCGGCTGCTTGCAAAGGCATGAGCTCCTCACCACTGGAGGAATTCAACACAAACTGCATGCCCACCTATCAAGGAGTCTGCTCTGGGTAGCAGATTGGATTGGACAACCTTTTAGGACTTTTCTAACTGTGACCCTGCATGTCTAAAACTCCCGCGACACCAGTATGTTGGGGAGTGTGTGCATGTGCACATAAGTGTGCAGGTGCTGGGGCAGGAGTGGGGGCATTGACCGCTGGAGCTATGGGTGAAGATGTCACTGGGGATTTACAGAGAGCAGGGACATGCCTTGCTCATCTCTGCAGCCCAAGGACTTAGCCAAGTGTGTGGCCCCTGATAGGTGCTCACTGAATGTCGGGTGAACAATTCAAGCATCAGGCCGTGGCCTGTGCTTGCCCATCCCATCTTTGGGAATAGGTAGCCAGGTCTCTGTAGGCTGGCCCAAGCCCCTCCTAGGTGATAGGACATACTGATGCCCTTTGCAACACCCAACACCAACTGTGTTTAGAAATACTCGTTAGTCCTCCTACAAAGAGGAGAACCAGGGAGAGAGCGGCCCAGGCCAGTCCCCTGGTTGCCTTTCTAGATCCTGAAACCTGCAGGGCCGGCAGGACCCTTGCATATCCTCACTGCCAACCAGGTAATGAGCCTGGTTTTTTCCACCTGCGTCTCTTGGAATCTGGAGGTTCTCTCTCTTCTCAGGGCACTGGCCTGCTCCTTGCTTTTTCCTTGTTTGTCCTATCTATAGCTCCTGGAGCAGGCTCTGGTTCTCAGGTGGGACACCAGAATGACGTGGCTCCATCCCATTCTTTCTTTCTTCCTGCTCCTTGGCCACCTGCCCCTGGGTCTTAACAGGCCCAGGTCTGCAGCAGCTTCATTCAGACTGGGGCCGTGCTGGGTGGCCCCCAAGGGCACCTTGCCTCCCTTGGTCCTGGCCACTCTTTTACCAGCTCTGCCTCCTTGGTTCTGGCTGGGCCCACTTGCGCCTGTCTTCCCTCTGTGTCAGGCATGTATTCCGCAGCTCGCTTCAGAGCATCAGCACTGGCTGCTCTGTTTGGGAGACTGTACTGCTATTCCCATGATGGGAGGGATAATTGGGAAGGACCTGAGGAGTTGGCCATTTTGGAAGGAGGGAGAGAAGTCAGAGGACATAAACAAAAAAGCCTCATACCATAGTCCTTGGGCACGGTGACAAAATACAAGCAGATCTGTCCACTGGTGTAGTTCTGGGGGTAGTTGGGGGACAAGACCACCCCGTCTGAACCCACGTACTGTCCCCCACAGGGAGCTGAAAGAGAAACCAGATAGAGAGGCAAGTGACCTCGTGGGTCTCTCACCAATTGTCCATCCTCCTTTTTGCTCTCAACTTGAGCTTCTGGCCCTGAAGTGGGTGGCCACCAGAGCAGAGAAAGAAAGTCTGAGGACGCCACCCTGTTCTGCCCAAGGACATGCATCCCTGGCTTGGTACAAGGCCTGAAACTCCCCCTGATGTTGTCAGGGGCCCTCCTGGGCAGATATCAGCATTTGCTCTCTGTTAACATTGGCATTGGCCCCTGAAGGCACAGCCTTGAGGGACACAGTAGGAACTTCTTCTGCTTACAAGTGGGGCCTAGAAATGATCTGCTGCCCCGTGGCTGACATCTGCACCCGGACAGTCAGTGTCTGCGTGAGTAGGGAGCTGGAGCTACCTGGGAGCGGCCAGCCCATGCAACCCAGCCACCTTCAGTTCCTCTCCATGGTGTCCGATTGCCACAGGGGTGGGCCTCAGAGCCTGCCTCTCCCACCTAGGCAAAGGAGTACCCTTGGGCTTTTCAACTTGGGAGCTCACCATACTCTGGGGTTCTGACAGTCATTTCTACCCATCTTGTTAGGACCCCTCTATGGCTAACCCAGACCTCCCTGGAATCAGCCTACTCTGCGGGCCTTACTCTAACATATCTGATCTCTCAGTGATTTCCCTTAGGCCTGGGAGCAAGTCCAGGGGCCTTCTTTAAACTTCCTTCTCCCTGGTGTGAGCTCCCTGGTGTGGCATGTGTGGGGGCCTCTGTTGAGGACATGGGCATCTATCTGAATGGGGGTAGGGGCGCTACGTGATCCTAGAGAGATGACATTTTGACAGGGACTGCACACCTGGTGAATTATGAGCCATTCTCCTCTACAGCAAACCCAGGTTTGCCAGGCCCCACTGGGAGGAGCCGCCCTGGGAGACCATGGCCCCTTCCCATAGCTGACAGCCCCTTCTGCCCCTGGCCTTCCCTTGGTTGCTCAGACCCCCATCCCTGGGCTCCTGGCACCTGTGCAGACTGGGCGGGGATTGTTCCACACGGGCTTCCCATCAGGCCCCAGGATGCAGCTCAGGGTGGAGGAGCCCTCAACTTCATAGCCCCCATGGCAGTAGTAGGTGATGGAAGAGCCCAGCTTCAGGTCAGATCCCACACGCGTGCCGTTCTTGATGGAACCAGGATCAAAACATGACTCCCGTGGGTTTTCTGGGAAAAAGAAGAACACATACATGCACACACACAGAGGTCTGTTAGCAGCCTGTTTCTCCGGTGCAGCCCCCAGGAGGAGAACCTGACTTTAGTTAGCCAGAGAGCACATGAGAGTTCCAGCCAAACGCCCGAGGCCCTCTCTCATGCCCCTCTTGGCTCTGTCCCGGAAGAAGCATGTGATGCTCTAACAGGTGGGAGCTGACGATGCCTGACCCATCTCAGCTGCAGGCAGGGTCACTGTGGGTAAAGGCCAGTGTGCAGGCGCAGCCCACCCCCTCCTCAGCCCTGACCCTCTCCCCGCCGCAGCCTGGCAGGCCTCCTGGGCTTTGTGTCTCCAGCTGGGAAGCAGGGCGGACAGTGTGCCTCTGGAGATGGCTCTTTCTTCCCCCTCCCTTCTGCTCCACCCACTGCTGGCTGGGGAGGTGGATCTGGCATCTGCTCTGCAGGCCCAGTCACATCAGCCTGGCGCAGGCACTGTGGAGTGGATGGGTCCCCATACTTAGATCCAGGGAGGAAGCAGGAAATCCCACTTACTTTCTGGTTAGGGTTATCTAACCTTTGGGACAAGTTGAGGTCTCCAATACAGTTTTCTAGGGCTTTGAACTGGGTGCTGGGTACTTGCCAGGTTATTAGAACCTCAAGATTTCCCCATTTGGTTATTGATCCTTAATGGTCTTTCCAATCAGTCATGTTGTGGATGTGTCCAACTGTCACCTACTCTGTCCCTCTGTACCAGAAAAGACCACACTTGACATTGCCTGAGGATTGGGAGCACTAGCTCTACACATCTTTCACCATCAGCTGGGAATCCTGAGCAGCTCTTGGGAGCCAATGCTCACATCCATCCACTACGGCCTTTCCTTAGTCCCCCTTCTAATAAGCTCGCTGACGGTCAAGAAGCCTGTCCTCAGGGCTGGGCAATGGCAGGGCATGGCCGACGCCAGACTGTACCAGGGAGACGCACTGAGAATCAGGTTTCCATTACAGTCCTAGAGGCTACGCTATGGGGGGCAGCAGAGAGGTCTAGAGACGGGGACTCACAAAGAGGTACTGACAGCCCTTGCAGAAGGATTCAGAAATTCAAAGAGCGGAGCTATGGAGAAAAGAGCCAGAACAGAAGGAATCAGAGTTCATTTATCAGAAATGAATGGCTCAGGAGGAATTTTGCTGAGGGCGGTCCTTGTCACCTGGGTACACAGGAGGCAGCCGCTGCTTGAGGCTGTCACTCAGCTGCCAATCAGCCGGCTGACTGATGTGGTGGGACTCTGAGAGTCTATGATCCCGTCAAGTCTAGCTACTCTTGCATTGGAGCACTTATGACCATCCTGCTCTTCACGTCTTCACCCACAGCTGAGGGTGGAGCAGTTCTGGACGTACTATTGCATTTAAACTCAACGGGGACCCAGACAATGGTCACTCGCCCAGCAGAGGACCCCTCAGTGCTTTCCTCATGTGCCCTGTGATGTGCTGCATCGACCTCTTCGTCAAATCTGTCCTCTACGTAAGCCTAGTAGCTCTGACCAGAACATAACTGGCCACTGAGTGACCCATATGTGAATCGCAGAGATACAGGGAACATATATGTGTATGTATATACATAGGTAACACTTCTATTTTATTGAGGAAAAGACCACCACACACTGGCAGACAAGGCTACAAAGTTTTTGGTATAAATATCTAGAATTTAATTATTATGTTTTTTATGTAGATATATCTATTTAACTAGGAAACATTTTTTATATATTAAAATATATCCACATTTATGTGTGTGCAGGAAACCGTCACCATGTCTTAGGCTTCATCATTCCTTTTTATAAATTCAAAGTGAGTCAAATCTTATTCGAAGTTCAGAAAAATTAAGTAACTTGGAAGCAAGTTCACACAGCTCTTAAGAGGCAGAACTAGCTGTGGCCCCCAATATCCATTTCCCCTCTTCGTCCTTCTACCGTGGAGCCCAGATTTTATCCAGAACTTCAAGGCATTAGCTGAATTCTACATTTCCCAGCCTCCAGGGCAGCTGGGTCTGGCCAAAGAGATGCAAACACGAGTCAGACCCTGTCTGTGGAAAATAATCCAGTAGCGTCCTGTCTCGCTCAAACAAAAAGCCAAAATTCTTTCAGGCCTCCAAGACCCTGTGTATGTGGCTCCCAGTCATCCCCTCTATGACCTCTGCTCCTGTCGTCCCTTCGTGAACTTTGCTGAGACCATACTGGCCTCTGTGTGCAGGACATTCCCTGGCTTGCATGGCTCCCTCTCTCACCCCTTCAGGACTAAGCTCAGTGTCTCTTCCTCAGTGACTCTCTGTGAGCAGCTATTTCAAATTGCGATAAACCTCTCCCCAACGCTCCCTGACACCATTCTCTGCTTTCTCTCCACTGTGATTAATACTCCCTCATCTACTATATATTTACCTTGTATTTTTCTGCTTTCCTCCTCTAGAATGCAGGTTCTGGAAGGGCAGCTTTTCAGTTTTGTTCACTGCTGTATTCCAGTGCCTGACACACGGTATGCACTTAATAAATATCTTTCGTGGATTCATGTGTAACTTCTAGAGAGGCTGCTTAAGGGAAGTTGACTCAGCTGAGGAATGCTCATTGGCCCTTCCCTCTTTCCTTCCTTCCTCCCTTGCTCCCTCAGTCTAGAACTCACACCCGATGGCTGGAGCCTTGGTCGCCATCTTGGGTCCAAGATACCCTTGAGGATGGGGCCAGGGACTAGCACAGGAGAGCAGAAGGACACACGGAGCCCCAGGTGGAGCCTCCCCATCAACCCTAAATCACGACCTCTGGACTTCTTTTACAAGAAGGATAATAAACTTTTACCTTGTTTAAGCAACTGTGTTTTTGGGTAACTGCTGCACTGGCGTGGGACTCCCACTGGGTATGACTGTCCCAGAACTTTACAGATACCACAGTGTCCTTTCTTCCCTACTTTATGTGGCAAACTCATACACTCTTCAATGCCATCCTCTCTGCAAAGGTTTCCTGAATTCTGCTTTCTCTCCAGCAGAATTCTGCTTTTCTTTCCCTGGCTATAGCATGGATCATATTACCCTGGTAGGGTGGGTAAGTGTATTTCTTTCCAGTGGGTTCTGAACTCTTGGAGGGCAGGTGCCAACACCTAGTCTTCACATAACCCTGGCAGCTAGCATAGCACTTGGCACAGGGCTGGACATATCTGGCACATAATAGAGGCTTAATAAATGGCTGCTGAATTGTCTGGCTGAACACTCTGAGGCTTGGAAAATCAACCACCACATCAATGCTTCCATCAAAATACTCTGTTCTATATTTACTCACGTGTCAGAGGAAGATGAGCTCATCATTCCAAGCATTATCACATTAATAACAATGACAAGGATAATGATAATGATGATAGCCCCTTACATAGGAATATCACTTCATAATTTCCAAAGCACTTTCCAATCTGCTATTTCATTTGTGTCTCACAATACCCTCTGCAGAGAGCAGGGCCAGGTATGCTCATGTTCGGCTTATCGATGAGGAATGTGGTGATGAGCGAGGACAATGAGTTTTCCAAGCCATTCAGCTATTTAGAGGTGGAATTACGACCCAAATCAGGTCTTCAGTCTGCCAGACCAGAGCTCAGCCATGATAACACTAAATGACTCAAACATCATGATGATGATAATAAATAAATCCAAACCCTCCAAAATGGGAAAATTAAAAGAACCAGTTTTTCTGTGGTCCTAACAGATGAGGCTTACTTCCAAACTTTGCAATGGCAAAAAAACAGAAAATAATCCAAACATTCAACCAGTAAGGAGCTGGTTAAAAAGGCTGGATCAGAGCCATCCACTGAAACACAAGCAGCTTTTAAAAAAGCATAAATGTTTTACTGATATGGGAAGATGCCCAAGATCTATTGTTGGGGAAAAAAAAACAAAAACAAAAAAACCAGATTGCAGATTGGTACACACAGTATGATCTCATTCATACAGAGCAGGGATCAGCAAACTGCTGCCCACGGGTCACTGACTGCCTGGTTTTGTAAATAAAGTTTTATTGGAACACAACCTTTTGTTGACAGGTCTTTTGTTTACCTATCGTCTGTGGCTGCTTTAGCATTATAACAGCAGAGCTGAGTAGTGGCCACAGAGATAATCTGGAGTAAAAATATTTCCTCCCTGGCCAGAAAAAAATTTGCCGACCCCTGGTATAGAATTTACGTTACTTTATAGAAAATACCTGAAATGAGATAACAAATTGTTAATAACGGTACTTCAGGGGGTGGTGATATTGGGAGATGTCAAGTTCTTAAGAGTATATCTTATCTGCATTTATAGTTTTTGAATTTTTCTAACAAACATGCGTTACTTTAAAAATAGGCAAAAAATGAAGGTATTTCCATTCTGAATTTAAAAAGGATGACCCATGGCAAGAGCAGGCGGTGGGAATGAGGGTGGTAGCAGGTGTGGAAATCTGGCCGTAGCTCCCAGGCCCACAGTGTTACTTCCGAGGGCTTGAAAGAGAAAAATAGATATTTTTTAGTACCTTGTGGTAAAAATTGATTCGCCTTGGCCTTTCTTGAGTTATTTCAGGTTCTTTAACACATGCTTGGACCCCTTCCCTCTGAAACACCCTGTGCCCCCACTCTTGCACAGAGAGGGCTTCTACTCACTCGTAGGGCTCTGTCTAAATGGCCCCTGCTCAGATAGGCCTTCACCGACCACCACTCTGAAGTCTTCCTCAAAGCAGGCTGTTCTTTTTTTTTCCCCTAGCTTCTTATGCTTTTTTTTTTTTTCTTGCTCAGCTGCTTAGTTATTGTCTGTTTCCCTCACTCACCGTTAAGTCACACTGGGGTAGGGACCATGGCCATTTGCTCACTGGTGTGCTCTCAGTATCCAGGGCAGGGCGTGGCATGAAGCAAGAGTTCACTAAACATTTGTTGAGCGAATGAACGGCCTCACGCACATGCATAAGTGAACGTATTATCCTGTCCCTGCCTAGGGGAGGCCACCGCACATGCTGGAAGAGGACAATTAAAGTCTCCCTACCTCAACCTGTTCTGCTGCTATCTCTGGTCTGGAGAAAGACAACGAACCTCCCTGGGACTTGTATCCAAAAGGCAGGATCCTCCCTGTTCCTTTTGTTTCCTTTTAGCAAGGGCAAAGCTACCCAGGTGGAATTATTCAGATGAGAAGTGCCAATGAGCAATGGTCTCCTGGAAGTCCACAGATGGCATGCTTAGAACAATCTCCTAGAAGGTCTGACCAAGGACCTTCCCGACACCACAGCCACCTCCAGAGGCAACTGAACAGAGACACCTAAAAACCCTCCCCTCCTTGACTTAGAATTAGGTGGGCCTCCAGCACCTCATCTGCAAGAGAAATGCCTGTGGGTCTGGTTGTCACTAGGATGTGAACTCCATTGAGACTTTGGTTCTCTGCTCTGTTCTCAACCCCTATAACAACGTCTGGCCCATGGTAGGTGCTCAATTAACATGTACGGAATGAACAAATGAATAAAAATGCCGGTTCTGCCCTTGCCCCTTATCCAGAAGCTTAATCCGAGGATGCTGCTCAGTGGACACTCAATTGAAACCTGGACTCTCTGCTGATCCCTTTGGGATTTGGAATTGGAATATAAACTGGGATGTGATTCAAAGTCAAGAGTGTGGCAGCCACGCTTATCCCAGGAGAATGGAGAGGCCAGGAACACTGATCTGCAGGGAGAGGAGAATGCAGCAAATGCTCAGAAAGGAGTGGAGGAGACGGGGTGGTCCTGGGGCCGGGGGGGGGGGGGGCAGGGGGGACGGTGATAACCTCACTCTCAGGTCCTGATTTCAGGCCCTTGGGAGCTTATGCTTCCTGCCCTGGGGCTCTTGTATTCTAGAACCATTTTGCCTTTTTGTGTTAGAGTTTTCCTTATCTGTATTGTTAAAATATAGAACACCTTTTCACTTAAATTAGTTTGCTTGTTAGTTGTTTTCCTATAATAACATCTCCTTTTTGTCTCAGATTGTTTTGAGTGGGTTTCTGCTTCTTGGATTCTTATAATAAAGAATTTTCCTTTTTCCTTCCTTGCTTAAATTGGTCTGAGTGGGGTTTTTGGTTTGAAACAAAATATTACCTAAGATTCAACCAAACTGTTTCAGCTTCCCCTTTGGGAAGTTGGCAGGATGTGGGGAAAGGCCCTGGTCTCTCTGCCTGGGGTGGAGGGAGGGCTGACCCGGAGAGTGGCTTTCACAGTGCCAAGCCCAGCTGAGTCCAGTGACATCTCGCTAGATGGGGCTCTTGCGGGCTCCCCTGACCGCCCAAGGAACCCCTGAAGCCACAGCTCCCAGGAGACTCGGATCCTCAGCATTAGCAGAGGGCCGGAGCTCTCTAAAAGACACAGACATAGATCGCTTCTGGATGCCGATTCTTCTATGCTCCAGGATCCAGCCCTGCCTCATGGGTAAGTCCTCCCTGGGCTACATCTCTATCTACGGTGTTCTACAGACTCACAGAGTGCAGAACGTCCAAATTCCTTGCTATGGACTGGAGGACTATACAGACACACATATCACAAATTCCCATGTTACAAATATTCCACCCTCACACACGTACACGTGCAAAACATATGCTCACACTTTATGCCTTCAGTAAACAAAAAAGAAACGTACTGTGTTCCACAGCGTTAGCCCCAGGAAGAGGGGTCCATACCCGTCTCTCTTCTCAACAAGGGAACAGCAAATGAAATACCAGTTACACAGGGAAAAGGCAGTGGGATGGAAAAGAGTAGATCAAAGTGCATGCCAAGTACCTGCCGGTACTGGGCACTCTGCTAGGTGCTGTGCCTGTTCACCAACCCTCACAATGGCTCCTCCATCTCATGTCACTGTCCCCCTTTGACTGATGAGGAAGCAGATGCTCAGAGAAGTTAGGCAACTTGTTTCAGGCCATACAGCTAATAAGTGGTGGAGCCCACCCTACAGAGAAAGATACGAACCATGGGAGAATATCATCCAGACCATGGGACCTGGTAGCAAAGTAGACCCATTCCAGGGATCCAGGGATCCTGAGATAGGGACAACACAAGGTAAGGCCCCTGGGTTGTCCACCAAATGGGCCACCAGAGACAGTAGGGGGTGATGAATATTAGGAGGTGGGTAGTCTGGGAAGGCAGGCTGGCAGCTTGAGGTTCTCAATAGGCAACCCCTACTCCCCAAACACTCACATTTATCTTTATCATGGCATTTGCACTGCATATCCTAGTGCAGTGGTGGAGGGTGAGCCAGTAGGCTGTGCCTCCCCTCCTGCCTCTCCCTGGTAACAGCCTTCCTTCAGCTGCTTGGCTGGTTCCGATGGCAGCTAGGAAGGCCTTAGTCCCTGGGCTGTGTTTTGGACTTGAGGACCCATCTAGATGCCATCTTGGGCCAACAGATGGAAGTGGAAAGAGCTTCACTGGGAAAGAGGACTTGAACATGTGGCTCCTAGCCCATGAATTTCCCTGGAGAAAACCTGGGGGAGAGACGGCCACAGCCAGGTTGCCATGAAACAAGGTGATTGGAGAGGAAGCTGAGGGAATCTCTATCTAGTAGCTTTCTGTACCCACGGAAGAAGAAATGAAATCATCTTATAAGAATGAGGCTGACAGTGGTGACATTTGGGGTGAAACTCTGGAATCTCCGCCAAGGAGAATATCTCAGTTGTAACAAGTCAGAGGCATCTCTGGTGGCCACTAAGGCTTAGCTGGGGTTAAAGGACATTACTTGTAGTGGCTCTAAGCACCATGTTTGCTCAGCTGTCCTCAGCCGCTTGGGTGTGGATTTAACAAAGGGAGCAGTTTTGCATGGTTTATGCAATAGAAGGACCAGTGGGCAGGAAAATTGAGGGTACTGATGAGAATATGGATAAAGATACAAATAATAACAAAATGATGATGATGATATGGCAGTGGGAATGGTGGTGGGTGGAGCAGTGGAGGTCCCAGGCTGGGTCTAAGTCAGGTGCCTTCTGTTAGAATTCCAAAAGGTCTGACTGCTTGATCTGATACTGGCGCATGGAGAAGGGTTTGGATACAGGAGGTTTGCCAAACGGCAGGTATCTGGAGGAAGCGAGGAGGCAAAATATCCATTCCCCAATCTAGCCCCATGGGACAAGAGGACTACAAGCAAAACATTCTCTATTCTGCGCACCAATCTTCCAGAACCGTCCCTGACGAACAGCAGACAATTGAGAGCTATGGGAGTTCAATGAATTGATGGATGTAAAGTACTTAGGGTAGCGCTGGCAGTTGGTAAACACTGAGTTAGCTGCGGTTAGGAGCATTATCTGCGCGCTCATGTGAGATATTCCCAGGGGTTCAGAATATTTAATGAAGGGGCACTTTAAAAGGTGGCTGAGGTCCTACATTATGCAAGTGGGGAATATGAGCTAGAAAATTTTTAATTTTAACTGGTAATGTGACCCCATTTGTACACAGAGGCTGATGAGGCCTGGGAGAACTTGGGTTATAGTAGAAATAACAAAATCTATCACCTCTAGAGTATCTGTAGAGTGTTAGTCCACATGGGCATGATGCATACATATATATACATATAAAATATGCATGTGTAAAATATCTTTTAATCTTAACCTTCTGCAACATAATTATTATTACCACCATTTTGTAGATGATGTTCCAAGAGATAATAACTTGCCATGCTTACAAATCAAGCAAGAAATGGTGCTAGGATTTGGATAATGGGGTTTGGGATAATTAGGGAAGAATAAAAGGTCAAAAAGAGATTAACAGAGTAGAAGAAAGTGGAGTGCTTGAGAGCCTGGAACCACTCCTACTGCTACTAGCAATATTTAAACATTATGGAATGCATGATACGTGCCAGGCACCACACCAAGGACTCTAATGCATGGACTCATTGATCTTTTTAATATTAATATTTCTGTGAGGCAGGAGTTTTCCTGCCATCCATGTATAGATGAAGAAATGGAGGTTTTTAGAGGTTAGATAAATACATGAACTTTCCATCTGACAGATGGCTATGAGACTGAAGTAGAGCTAGGAATGACCATCTAAAAATGGGAGGAAAAGGGGAGAAGAGGAGTAATGGTTTGGAAATAAAAATGAGGTGCAAGAAGAATGCTGGCCCCCTTCTCTCCCAGCCCTGGGGCACATGGGAGTGAAGGACTAAGCCACCTAGGGACCGCAGGGAAGGCAGGTTCTCTGCAGGTGGCAGCAGTGCCAGGGTTGGCATGGGAACCCTGTGGTCCTGCCCAGTGTTCTCCTCACTGTGCTACACTCTCCCCCTCTGCCAGGTCTGGCTGGCCCTGCCCTCAGTAATCTCTGGCACCAGGGCCCTTACCTGTGTAGTCGATGACGAAGCCAGCATTGCTCACCGATGCGTCGCTGCGGAAGGCGAGGAAGAGGCTGTTGCTGCTGCTTTCAATGCGGCCTGGGAGCTGGGAGCCATAGAAGCTTCCTATGAGAGGGCTGAGAGAGTCCCGTCCATCGTAGATATGGAGGAAGTCATAGCCAGGCTCCAAGTTAAAGCTGGGGAACAAAAACATCCCACCCCCACCCCACTAAGGTCAAATAAAGGCTCATGCTGGGGCTTTAGGCTCAACCACAGGATCGGGCCTCCCATAAAGCAAGCCCCCCACCCCACTGGCACTCAACCCCTGAGGACTGGCTAGAGGGCAGGTGAGGATGAAGCCCTGATGACCTGTCAGTCAGGTGGGAAGGTGGACAAGGTAGGCTTAGGGGTAGAGGAGGCACAGTCTAGAGTCAGTGTTCAAAACTCTGGAGCTGAAAACCTAATGTCCTCCTTATACAGAAGGGAGGATGAGATGCCCACTCTAGACACCAAGGCGTCAGCCTAAGCAGGTCCAGAACGCAGGTCTCACACCTGACACTAACGTTTTTTATACTGTGCTACTCTGTACCTCCTTTTCTAAGAGGGAGGGAGACACCCCTGGAGCCAGTCCCAGGCAGGAAGGGGCCTGTCACCACGGAGGAGCCTGGCTTTGTGCCTTTATCCAGAGCCAGTCCTCCTGCTCTCCCTAGGGGCTGCTACCAGCCCACTCCTCGTGCCCACAGGTGTGCCTCTCTTTTAGCTATCCTGGTCCTGGTATGGAGGAAAATCCATTTAAAAAACTGTCTTAGTTTAGCAAATTGAATATTAGAGTTCAAGACTGTAATTTGTCCTGCTGGAATGGCTAGAGTGAAAATGATGGCGAGTGCCAAGTGTTGGCAAGAACGTGGAGCCCCTGGAGCTCTCACGCCCTGCTGGTGGGAGCGTGAATGGGTTCAACCACTTTGGAAGATTGTTTCATTGTTATCTACCAAATCTGAACATCCGCCTGCCCTACGATGCAGCAATCCCACTCTTAAGTATATATCCAACAGAAGCAATCGATACCCATCAGGTGTGCCAAGATGACAACAATAGAAAAGCAAATGAGCTTGCAGAGAACAGATTTTGGATGCAAATTCATCCATGCCCAGCCATGGATGGGATACTCAGGTACAGTTAGTCCTCTCAAGGACATCAATAGGCTCTTGGATGCTATGACTTAAAGTGAAATGACGTATAACAAAACCAACTTTTTCCTCATCAACGTTACAAAGAAATGACATTGAATGAAACGATATTACTTGAAGACCTGCTGTGTATTGTTTTGCTTAAAGTCGTTTTCCAAGAACCTGCCGTCGATGTTAAGCGAGGACTTACTGTTCGCCATTGGGCTGGACTGAGAATGAAATGGCTATTCGACCCTTTGGCTAAGACACATGGTAGAGAGAGAAGGCCACGCATCTCTATGACAAAAGGGGTAAGGCTGGTGAGGCAGGGTGGAGAGCTGGGGCAGGGGCCCAGAGCCAGACGTGCGCTGGCCTTCCTCCCGCTTTGCCCCCTCTCACACTGGTGTCGGCTACGGGGTTACCACACCGCTGCCGGGGGACACAGTGTTCTTGCACTTGTAATTCAGCTTCTACTCATCTACTTTTTCAAAAGTCACCAAGGAAGGGTTTGGAGCGTGTCAGTCTTGGTCACCAATGATGGCACTGCCATTTCTTA
>CAUYRT010019077.1:0-10852 GCA_963574885.1 Lepilemur ruficaudatus
TAGGGGAAAGGAATTCCTCTAAAACTGATTTATGTGATTAACTGTACACCTCGGTAAATTCACTGAAAATCATTTAATTGTACACTTAAAATGGAGTAAAGGCATGATATGTAAAGTATACTTCAATAAAGAAAAAAATTAATAAATAAAATAAAATTTATGCCATCCTATTAAAAATTAAAAGCAAAGAAAAGCTGAACTTACCTAAACAGACCCCTCTAGTTGGTTTACACTACCATTCCCATTAAATGCAAAACGTGTGTTACTCCAATGGCCACAGCTCTCTGCTCCATGGATAAAGTAACCGTAAACAAAACAAATCAGACGACTGACTTCCATGGTGCTTGTCATTTTCTGAGGCATTTAGTTGGCGTCCTGTTATTATTTCTGATGCTGTTAGTTTCAAGTAATAGCCCCTGGTGTTCACTAAAGGGCATTGTGTAGTAGTAGAAACAAACTGAGCTTTGAAGCCTTGGGTTCAAGATCTGACTTCACTACCGGGTTTGCAGGTTTGTGATCTTTCTGTGCTATAGGCTACCCATCTAGTAGAGGATCACAGTGGTTCTTTACAGCATAGGGAGGGGAAAAAAGTCCTTTTCCTTCTACACTCCTAGGTTCTCTGGCTGGGGCCCTGTAAAATTAGGCTGGTAGAAGGCAAATTGACAAGAGGAAAAACAGATGTTTATTAGCATGTGCATTGCACATACACATAGGAACGCTCAACAATGAGTAACTCAAGAGGTGGTTAGAATTTGGGGTGTGCATGGCTAACATAGTAGGGGAAAGGGAGCGGGAGAAAGTTCACTTATGGAATAGAAAATGGTCTTGTGGAATGATAAGTGGGCCCTTAGGAGAATAGATGGGTAATAGTTTGTGACAATGTCTGCCTGGATGTGCTTCTAGAGAGAAGATTAGAGTTGTACCCCAGGAAGGGGATTGATGACAACTGAGTTCTTTTGGTTAGCTCTACTTGTAGACAGATAAGAGATTTCAGGAACTCAAAGACATTCAGCTCAAAATAATTCTTAGGCAAAGTGGCATATTTTGGGGGAGGGGAGAATATCCTGATTCCCTTCACAGCCCTAAATAATAATTTTGTACTGTAATTCACTGGCTCCCTCAGATTCATCAATTTCTATATTGAAGATTCTGAGGTTGAATATTCTAATTTTCTTTGTTGACAAATAGCGATGACCAGGTTGATGTCTACACTTTACGTTGCCTAACTGCTATCTGCATGAAATGTTCACCTCCATCAAGATCTGTGAAGAGTTCTACATCTAAAGAATGTGCACTTCAGTGCTTTGGATTTAGAGGGAGTAGGAACTTTGCTCTTCTCTCTGACTTGAATCAAATTGTGTGCTGTATTTTATTAAGGTGTGAAAGATGGATGCCTGTCACTTAATTTACCTCAGATGGTGAAGTCTAGCTTGTACCAGGAGATGAACCCTACTTGGAAGACACAGGATTTTTCAGAAAATGATTTGCCATCTGGAAGCAGAAAGAGAAGAAATTATGAAGGAAGGCAAGAAATTTCCCTTTTGTCTTTATAGTATCCAAGTAAATGGTTAGCCAAACTACAAACTTATTTACCACAGAACTACTAACAGCCATTCACCTGCTTAGATGCTGGCCTCTTGAGACAGAAAGTTCGTCCTAAAGAAGAGGGAGGGCTGATCTTGTCCTGACTGAAGCCAAAAAAATTCTTGCTGTGTCTGGAAAATGTTCTTCATCATTGTTCTTATTGAGAGTTCTCTATTAAACATATTCTTGATTATTTCATTTCAACTATGAATAAATAAGAGTAATTAAACTAGCTACTAGAAAGATGGAGGATAATTGAACACAACCAAAAATATCCTAATATTTGAGAATGTCCTTATTCTTCTTAGGAGAGATGAGGTGGTATATCTTGATGTCTGCAACTTGCATTCAAATGGTTAATTAAATGATGTAAATATATATGTGTTGTGTGTACACATACATATTATATATACATATATGTGTGGGTGTATATATGTGTGTAGAGAGGGAGAGAAAAAGAGAGAGCGAGAGCAAATTGGCAAAGTGTTAACTACTTGCTGAATCTAGGTGGTGCTCATTTTATTTTTCTTTCAATTTTTCTGTATGTTTGAAAATTTTCAAGGTAAAACATTCCATAATAATTTCAAACCAGTGTGGTAAATTTCCTGGGGGAGCTTTGCAGAGTAAGGATTAAAGAAAGGGCAAACTCAATCTAGTGTGGTAGAGCTGTGGTCCCCAACCCCTGGGCCGTGGACCAGTGCCAGTCCATATCTTGTTAGGAACCTGGGAACACAACAAACAGGAGGTGAGTAGTGGGGGAGCGAGCAAAGCTTCATCTGTATTTACAGCTGCTCCCCATTACGTGCATCACTGCCTGAGCTCCGCCTACCTGTCCATGGAAAAATTGTATTACATGAAACGGGTCCCTGGTGCCAAAAAGTTTGGGGACTGCTGTGTAGAAGGATGAGTTCAGGGAAAATTTACCAGCAGAGCTAATGCATGAGCTGGCACAATTTGTTGGTGTTAACTCATTGACTCCTCACAGAACCCCTTGTAAAGGAGGCACAAATAATAACCCCGTTTACAGATGAGAAAACAGAGATGGCCAGAAGTGAAGTTGCTCAGGATCACACTGGGGCAGCCAGGTGGCACAGCTCCCTGGGAGCCCGTTCACAAAGTTGTGTTGTGCAGTGGCACAGGCTACCCAACCAGTAAGAAGTGGATCTGGCCATGTCCTTAACCTCTGGAGAAAGGTTCAGGTGACTAGGACGCAGAGCTTAAAGCCATAATGGGAAGGAATGAAATGAAAAGTCACAAAGACTATATCACAAAGGATGTATGTGCCAAGCCAAATTGTTTGGCTTTATGCTGAAGACTATGAAAAGTTGTTGATTTTAAGCAGAGATGGAACAGATTTGTGTGTTAAAGAGATCACTCCTGTTCACAGGACGGGTTATATGGAAGTGAGAATAGAAACAAGTAGATCCATTGGGAGACTGTTGCAGAAATTCAGGCAGGAAATAATAAAGACCCAAGTCAAGGCAATGACGGTGAAAGTGGGGAAGACGGGGAAGGATATTAATAAGGAAGAAGTGATAACATTTAGCGACCCACTGGCAATGGAGGATGAAGAATAAACATCACTGAAGGAGACTATGTAGGTAGGACAATTTGGAGGGAATGGTAGAGAATTCATTTTTGAACATTTTTATTGCACACGCAGGTCTCCCACTAGTCTAGCAGTAGGGATTGTGTCTACTCTACCTAGCAGCTGTAGTGCCTTGTATACTTCCTGGCTAGGGCAGATGCTCAATAAATAGTTGCTGAGTGTGCTGAGTATTTGAAGGAATGGCTTAGAGAATCTTAGAGCCTCAAGATTGGAAGGAAATTTGAAGATCATCTGATAACTTCTCCCGGGTGGTTGGATTTCTTTTTCAATATTCTCCCACACTCATCTCCTCCAGCACTCTCAGGTGGTTCCCCAGCACTGCTTGGGAATGGGGATTGTTTGCGATACCTGTGAACCAAGCATGCTAACTAGAAAGAAGCTGTCATTATCTTGCTTATATCTGCAGTTCTCAGAATCTGGATCTTTAAAATGAGCAACGACATAGTAACAAGATTAATGGATCAACTAATTTAATGGACTTCCTTAGTCACAGCCTTTGAACAGAACTAAATATATGTTAAGAACCATTCAGTAAAGAAATATGAAAGCTATTTACCTAGTAAGGAAAATGTTTCTTCTGAAGTCCCAGCAAATTGGGCTTAGAAAGAGGGCTTTAGTGTACACCCATTAGAAGTTTCTTTCCAGCCAAAAAACAAGTCAAACTTTGGACTAAGCTATGGAATGGGCCAGGTTTACTGAGCTTTGGGATGAGTACTACAAAGTAAAAAGAGGGGTACTGCTGAGCTCCCACCCACTGACTTTGACCACTGACCTTGACCATCCTCACAGGAGATAAGTGGAATAAATGGTACTAAGAGCTTAAGTTCTTTACATCCTTTTGACATGTTCTGTCTTGAAAAACAGGGGCAATAAACTTAAAGGAAGGATATGCTGCATTAAAAACTCTTTGCTATTTTGGATATGCACTGATATATCTCTTATTTAATTAAACAATTTGGCATTCTACAGTATTTTCTTTATTGGCATATGCATACTCAGTTTCTGATAGGCTAAAAAGTAGAGTATTCTCAGAAGATCTGGCACAACTCTGGGGGAATTGTGTGCATACTTTTAATTGAATTCTCATTTTATTTTTAACTTCTGGAACAGATGAAGTCTGAGTACCAAAATAACCATACTTTTCAATAAGTATTTGAAAATGAGTGGTGGACCGACTCCATCAGTCATCTGATCAGCATTTCTGTCACCTACTTTGTGCCACTTGTCTGAGCTGGAAGCTATTTTTGTTAAAATGTAACTGTTGTGGTATTAGCACTTTAAAAGTTCCAGTGGACATCAATGATGGTCAGTCCTAAATTATAAATAAGTGAATTATAAACAGGTAGAGGTATGGAATGTGATGATTAGGTCAAGAGAGAGGAAAAGTGCATAAGGAGAGAGAGCAGTGCAATGGATGATAAATTGGCTATGGCTGAATAAGATTGCTGAGGCTACTAAATGAATTCAGTGGAGAAGAGCATCACCATATATTAGAGATGTTGTCGGGGAGTTGATAGGAGGGAGCTCCAGAAGGAGCAGCTTGTGTTATTACCTGCTATGAAGTAAATGGAATATAGAGAGGAAGAGAGGGAAAGCTCCAGGCTCTGCAGAGCAGGTGGAAAGAGGAACTAAGAGGGTGGACTCAAAATTATTTCATTGGAATGACCGCCCCAATACCAAAGACAGCAGATGATAAATAACCAGATAAATTCTCTTTTGTGTTGTCTCTTATTATTTTTTAATTTTATTTTTAATTGACAATAATTGTATATACCTACTGAATACAATGTGACATTTGGATATATGGTTACAATGTGGAATGATTAAATCAAGCTAATTAGCAAATTTATCACCTCACACACTTATGATTTTTTGTGGCGAAAACATTTAAAAATCTGTTTTTGCAATTTTGAAATATATGATGCGTTATTGCTTATTAGAGTTCACCATTCTGTGCAATAGATCACTAAATGATATTCTTCTTGTCTAACTGAAACTTTGTACCCTTTGATGAACATCTCCCCTCTCCTTATCTGCCCACCTCCCACCCAGCCTATGGTAACCATTGTTCTACTCTTTACTTCTATGAGTTCAACATTTTTAGATTCCACATATAGTGAGATCATGTAGTATTTGTCTTTTTGTGCCTGGCTTATTTCACTTAGCATAATGTCCTGCAAATTCATTCATGTTGTTGCAAATGACAGGATTTCTCCCCTTTTTAAGGGTGAATAGTATTCCACTGTGTATACGCACAACATTTTCTTTACCCATTCAACTGATGATGGACACCTAAGTTGGTTCCCTATCTTAGCTATTGTGAATAATGCTGCAATGAACATAAGACTGGAGATATCTCTTTCACTTCCAATGTCTACCTCCCACCCTGAAGAGCCTACTAGCCAAGTATGAAGTCCCATTTATCAGTGGTACCTCCTACCCCAACTGACCACCTTTACTACAGCAACATTAAGGAGAAATAGAAAATTGTTTGAAACCAATTTTTTTTATCTTGAGTCAGAGCAAATTTTCAGGCAGACTCCCCTTCTCATTGACTTTATGTACAAGGATGGCTTTTGGTATAAGATCTATCATGCACTTTCCAGAGCAAGTACCAAAAGAGCAGAGGATGATAAGGAGGATTTATTCTTCTAAATATACTTGTCTCTTATTCCTACTAAAGTGGGGGGCAATGGCTACTCTTATGTCACTCACAGCTGAATCTGCAGCTTCTGGTGCATAGTAGGCACTTGATCGATGTCTGCTGAAAAGATAATGGTATGATTTTCATATGAATAACCAGGGAAGCCCACAAGTATTCCAGTGCAACAGGCATATATATTCTCTTTCTTCCCAAATTCCTTGATAAAGAGATAGCTGAGAACCACCTGGGCAACTCTTTTGAGAGTGGTTCCTCCCCATCTGTGTTGATAGGGATTGCCACTGGGGCTCAAAGAGAGCCACCAAGGAAGGAAGACATCATTGCAACAGATCACTGATCCATAAGACATACTCAGAAACAATAGCCACCAAATTAATTCCCTATAACCAATAAATTGAAATCCATAGTTGAGAAGCAGTTCCAGGTCACAAGCAGGAGACATAAAGTCAATTAGTCAATTCAGGACCAAGAATTCAAAGCTGAGGTTTCCTGCCTTAGGTTTAGGTCTGTTAACCATCTTGCCGAATTTTTAAGTGGCTTTCAGCTACTCAAAACTCTTATATGGCACATTAAGCATTCCCTGTATCAAGAGAGAAAATTTTTCATGATTATATTTAACAATATGTTATTTATAGAGAGCTACATTTGGGTTTAAAATCAAGCACAATGTAATATCAGTTTTAAAAATTTATTTATAATAGATATTCACATGTAACTTAAAACAAATTAAATAGCATGTTACTTGTTAAATGTAAAAATGTCCTTTTATATTATAAAATATTAAAGGTATTATAAAAATGACTCAAATAGAATATTTAATAATATAGAGATTGAAATTTTAAACTTATAATCATTTATTTATCATATTTTATACAGAAATGAAAAAATAATTTGAAAAATTTATTCAGGAGTCACAATGAGATATGTATATCTCCTTATGAAAATCTTCTGTAAGTCAAAAATAATTAGAAAATGATTTGGTCAGTTCCCTCCATGGGCATTAGATTATTATCTCACTTTCATTGTGCAATGTTTTCCTCTTTCAGAGGCATTATTCTGTAGGATGCCAAAATGGTGCATAAGAGATTTAGTGTATCCACCAAAGTGCTGGCAGATATGTGATGAGCAGGGAAACAAATCTAAATCCTAACATGTCTATTTTTGATGACAAATTGTTATCTCATTCATGATAGGGAACAATGCCATTTTCCACTGGGGAGTTGGGAGTTGAGCATTGGAGTAACCAAATTAGACTTGGTGAGTAGAAGTCCACGTCATGAAGTCTATGTATATCCTCTATCCTGGCCATTGTGGCCTTATAATTTATCTGTCTATCTATCTATCTATCTATCTATCTATCTATCTATCTATCTATCTATCTCAGAGTATCACAGGGGTACAAATGCTTTGGTTACATAAATTACCTTTGCACCACCCGAGTCAGAGCTACAAGCGTGCATTACGGCCTTATAATTTATTAGTCCATTTAGCAAGGAATAGGCTAGCCAGAGAAGAAGGGTGATTAAGAACAACAAAATAGTCCTCCTGACTCTCCAGTTATTAATCTCATCTGCAGTGAGGAATTTCTATGAGAACTTTCGTATGGCACAGATATTTTCAGGCTCTAGGCCCTTTTTGAATAGGCCACTATGAAATGACAGATACTTGCCTGTTTTTGTGGAACTCACCATGTAGGCCTCACTAAACATGGAAAGTACTTTCTACTTATTTCTGGGATCTATCAGCATAACATTGTCTGTGTAGTGGACTGGTGTGAGGTTTTGAGGGATTATGAAATGATTAAGGCCCCTGTAGATTAAATGGGGTCAAAAATGGGGTCACAAACATAGATACAGTTGTAGCACTATGTATGTACTCTATGGACTACTTTGACAGAGTAGGTTTTTGAATGTAACAAGATAAGTCAACTTGAGTGATAATATATTTTGGGAAATCAGCTCACTACAAATTGTGACTGTAAACATTGTACTGTAAATGCTTTGTAGTTTTCCCCCAATAAAAACAAAAATGGGGTCACAAAAGTGAAAGTAATCATATCTATCAGGTAGGAACAAGTGACAAATTATTTCCATGTTCTCTATGTATTAAAACTACAAAGAATACATTGAGTGCATATTACAATGAAGAACACTGTACCAATGTCAGTGGACTTTCAGGCTGGTAAACAAAGACTTAGGGGACACAATAACTTTCTTCAAGTCAAGTTTCCTGGGTCATCTCCATCACTACCTTCTTTTTTTTTTTTGTTTTTTTCTTTATTGAAGTGTAATTTAGATATCATGCCTTTACTCCATTTTAAGTGTACAATTAAATGGTTATTAATAAATGTACCAAGTTGTACAGCTATTCACATAAATCAGTTTTAGAGGATTTCCTTCCCCCTATAGAGACCCCTAATTCTCATCCCCAAATACATTTCAAGCATGCCCCTTCCCTCCACAGTGCTCACCACATCTCTCAGATGTGAGTCTATCCCCTACCCCCCAAATCCCTAGTGAACACCACCACCATTTGAGCACCATAGTGTTAATCTGTCAGTACCAATTTGATGGCAAGTACATGTGGGACCCATTCTTCCGGTCTTGTGTCACCTCACTTTGAATAATGGGCTCAAGCTTAATCCAGGATAATATAAGCAATGCTAGCTCACTGTCGTTTCTTAAAATTGGGTAATATTCCATTGTAAACATATACCAAATTTTAATAATCAACTCATGAATTGACGGGCACTTGGGTTGTTTTCATGACCTAGCAATAGTGAATTGTGCTGCCATAAACATTCAGGTGCAGATGTCTTTGTAACAGAATGTCTTATGCTCTTTGGGTAGATGCCTAATAATGCCATTGCTGAATCGAATGGTAATTCTATTTTTAGCTCTTTAAGGAATCTCCAAATTCTTTTCCACAGAGGTTGCACTAATTTGCAGTCCCACCAGCAGTCCATCACTACCTTCTGAATGGCATTTCCTGTTTGTCGACAACCCACTTAAGCTACGATCCTCAAACTGAAGGCCAAGTCCTTACTGTGGCCTCCTCAGTGCAAAGTAGAGATGGATAGGAGGTGAGAGACCTATGTAGGGAAAACTATGGAACTCTGAAGAAGGAAATAGCAGAGGACATAAACAGATGGAAACTATACCATGCTCATATATTGGCAGAATCACCATCTGTAAAATGTCTGTAATATCCAAAGTGATCTTTCAGATTCAATGCAATCTCTATTAAAATACCAACATCATTTTTGCAGAGCTAGAAAAATAATTCTATGCTTCATATGGAACCAGAGAAGACCCTGTATAGCCCTTGTGCACTATTATTTCTATCAATACCTTTAAGCCTTTGTGTATAAACGTGTGTGTGTGTGTGAACCCTGACACACTGTAATCTAGACTCATATTGAACCTGCTATCAATCAATTCTCCTAAGTGTTTTTTACACAGGATTCTGCTAAGCCAAATCTTCATATCCTCTACCTTTATACCTGATTACTTAGATGCTAATGTTTGTTCCTGTTAAGTTCCATCTCAATGAGCTCTACCCCTTCCTCTAGGGATAGGAATAATTCAGCTCATGTGTCAGTTACATATCAGTTATGATTAGTTGGTAGTAGCTTCCTAGAGTGCTCTGAAAAGATTATGAGCACCCCCCCCACAAGAATGCATTGAGTAAAAACTAATTGGAATCAACATACTTCCGTCTTTCAAATCTTCTATGGTGATATTAGTATCTTCAATTCCACCCAGAATGCAACTCGACCTCTAATTTGCTATTATAGCAGGCAGGGTAGGATTGGTTGACTTTTCTTTGTCACATTCTACCTCAAAAGCCATTTCTTCATGAGTTATAGTCCCATTGCAGGAGACTTCCTTCATCCCAGGGCCTGTGGTCTGGGAAATGAACAAGAGGCTCAATATTCTCCTAACACTCCAGTGTACTGGCCAGAGTCAATTTTCTCTCCACCTGTCTGAGTTACTTTTTGTTTACCTTTTTTTGGTTTTTTGGATTACACAAATCAATGGAGGTCTTATCTATTGATTTATTCATGAGAACTTCATAGAGAAAGAGAAAAAGAGAACTCTATGTGTAAGGACTTTCAAAGACACCTGATTACTGCGCCAGCTTATGCCCAGTTTATTTCAAGTGGTTCTGTACTGCCACCTGGGCCCACCTAACCCCAAGACTTTTCCCTATCCCATTTTGATTTTAGCTGCTCCACAAATCATTTCACATCAGGAAAAAAATTATAAAATTATCCAGGGGAATTCATTTTCAATATTCTCTTCTTTCTTTGCTAGTCTATTCCTAAAGGCAACAGAAAAGTTTACATACACATATGTATGTTTATATAAAAACACATTCATATAAAATATTTTTTTTTTTTTTTAAACAGAGTCTCACTGTGTTGCCCTGGCTAGAGTGAGTGCTGTGGCGTCAGCCTAGCTCACAGCAACCTCAGACTTCTGGGCTGAAGCGATCCTCCTGCCTCAGCCTCCCGAGTAGCTGGGACTACAGGCATGCGCCACCATGCCCAGCTAATTTTTTGTATATATTTTTTAGTTGGCCAATTAATTTCTTTCTATTTATAGTAGAGACGGGGTCTCGCTCTTGCTCAGGCTGGTTTCAAACTCCTGACCTTGAGCAATCCGCCCGCCTCAGCCTACCAGAGTGCTAGGATTACAGGCGTGAGCCACCGCGCCTGGCCCGAGAATTGACTATATGTATTTTTTAAGACAGCTACCTGGCTGCCTTAATACAATCACTTAAATAATCTGTCTTTCCCTCTGATTTGAGGTGTCATCTAAACTGTATACTAAGGCTGGACTCAGTGGCTCATGCCTGTAATCCTAGCACTCTGGGAGGCTGAGGCGGGTGGATAACTCAAGGTCAGGAGTTCAAGACCAGCCTGAGCTAGAGCGACACCCTGTCTCTACTGTAAATAGAAAGAAATTAATTGGCCAACTAAAAAAATAAAAAAT